>CAUYRH010002012.1:0-23360 GCA_963574655.1 Perodicticus potto
GATGGAGCTGGAACATATTCTTCTTAGTAAAGTATCTCAAGAATAGAAGAAAAAGTATCCAATGTACTCAGCCCTACTATGAAGCTAATTTAAAGGTCTCATATGAAGGCTATAACCCAACTATAGCACAAGAATATGGGAAGGGAGGGGAGGAGGGAGGTTGAGGTGGAGGGAGGGTAATTGGTGGGGCCACACCTATGGTGCATCTTAGAAGGGTACAGGCGAACCTTACCAAATACAGAATACAAATGTCTCCATACAATAACTAAAAATATGCCATGAAGGGTATGTTAAACAGTTTGATGAAAACATTTCAGATTGTATATGAAGCCAGCACATTGTACCCCTTCATTGCACTAATGTAGGCAGCTATGATTTAATAAAAAAAAAGTGTTCAATTATTTAAATAAATTATTAAATTTAAGTTAGGTTTCCCAATACTGTATTTCAAATTGAATTGGAAACTACATTGAAAGGAAATGGAAAAAAACATAAAAGGAAAGAAAAAAATAAGATGAAATGAAACAAATAAATTTTTAAAAAGACAAGTTGTCCTGATTTTGATTCTTAGCCCCCAGGAGAAGCTGAAGTGAACGCTGAAAGTTTCTGACCTCCACACCTGCCACCCTCCCCGAAGGCCCCCTTCCTGCCCAGTGCCTCCTGACTCATGGCCTGTCTTTGGAGCCTCCTGATCCCCTGCACACACTTGACAGCCACCCGCTCGGCTTCTCAAGGGCAACGCGAGATTCCCGAAACGTGATCCCCAGCTCACTGTCCTGGGGACAGTTGTTCACAGTGGAAAAAATCTCCTTGTGGTATTCAGCTCGTTTGGCAGCCTCTGCCAGGAAAGGACAGGGGGAAATTTGCAAGGGATTTGGTGGCACATTGCTCACTTGCCCCACCTGCTCCCTGTCCTCCTGAGGGGAGGCAGCTGCCTGTCCCCAGAGCATGCCCTCTCCTCCCCAAGAATTACAGGATCTGACTGTACTCCCAGGTGACGCAGAGTCAAACACTGCCTGGAGAAGCCGCATGAAAGACCCCTATCCAGGCAAGAAATTCATTCAAACAGCTGTTGCTAAGAAACCTGAGTGGGACCGGAGTGAACCATGCCAAGTTTAAATTTGAAATAAAATTTAACAGGATAATCAACTGAATTGTTGCGTAAATCAAGGGAGATGCGGATGAAAGATCAACAATTTCAGTTTTATTTACAGAAAGCCAGCAATTCCAGAGAGCAGTGCGGATATCTCCCCAAAGAGCTGCTCTGCCCTCCTATTTCTCTTTCTTGCATTTTATTCTCCCAATAAAAGTAAACATCAGCAATGTTATTACTCATCATAGTATATGTCAAACAGATTTCCCTTCATAGGTTACACAACATCCTCCTATCTTAAAGTGCTTATATCTTCAAAGCATTTTTATTCTAGACTAAATTTATAGTCAGTCAACACGTCACTGGGTGCAGAGAGTACTCTGGGTCCTTGACCAGTATTATGAAGTCCAGTTCCCCAACTTATCTATGACAGTAGCCTTGGAAATGAATAAATAATCTGCAAATGTCAACATGTAGGCTCATCCAGCCTTGTTAGGGCCTGACCAGCAGCGCCCTACGTGAAATGGCTGGTATCGGCTCAGGTTAACAGTGGCTGGTAATGCTGCCCGGAGAAGCCACATAAAAGACCCCCATCCAAGCAAGAAATTCATTCAAACAGCTGTTGCTAAGAAACCTGAGTGGGACCAGAGTGAACTGTTGCTGAACCAAATCAAGTTTGAATAAATAAAATTTAAGAGGATAATCAATTGAATCCATTTAAAGAGAAAAAAAATGTAGAGACGAGGAAAAATGACTTCTATTTTTCACTTACATCCAACTTTTTACTGTTAATACGTAATTGATTTTCAAAAAGTCTTTTAAATAGAAAAAAGGAAAAAGCCAAAAATAAATGTGTAAGTTTTTACAAATAATTCAGGATAAGACAAAATATCACAATGTTCATAGAACTGTACTGCAGATCTTTTTTCCATTGAAGTCACTTCTGCTGGTCCCTCAGGCTTTCATTCTTGAGCCATCTGCCCCCTGTTCCCACATAACAGTGAGCAGCAGTGGGCTGAGCACAGGTATGTAGAGAGGCCCATCTGCAGCTGGGTTGGGAAACTGTCAACATCCCTCACCACCTTGCTTCCTCACCTGGTTGGTTGCTGAGGCAGCCCCTGGTCAATGCAAAAGGGAGACCCCAAAACAGAACTGAGTCTCAAGACTGGGTCGCAATTGTGTCTGAGTAACCCTGATGGAAGGGCTGACGGTAGGACTTGGCAGGAGGAAGAGGTTTACCCTTGAAGACTCCAGCTGGAGACATGAGTACTATGACACTCGGAATAGCAAATGAACCCTCCCAGACAGAATAGCCATGTTGGAAGCATGAAAGTATGTGGTGAGTCCTGGGCTCACAGCGGCCACCTGACAGCAGTCTTTGTTTACCGTTCACTTCCATGGCTCCATGCGCTATCTATGTGCCAGTGACTCAAATCTTCTGAGCTCCTGACCAACTGCCAGCACAGTATTTCCACTGGGCTATCTCTCAGACACCCCACACTCAGCAAGCCCAGAGACTTTGAGCCCTTGATCCTCTGCCTGAAATCTCTTCCTCTTCCAGTGTTTTCTGTCTCCAGGAATAGAACAGTCATTCACATAGGTACTCATGCTAGAAACTTTGAATTTGTTGTTGACACAGCTGAGCTTCTCACTTCTAATCAATTACCGAGTCATACAGACTCAAACTCTTAACCGATTCAAATCCACCCCTCTTCCCCATGCCTACTGCCACATGCCTAGCCAGGCTAGTGCTATCTCTCCCCCCAAACTCCCACAAGATCCCTCTAACTTGTCACTCAGTCTCCCCACTTTTCTCCCAATCCATTTGTTCCAAGTCTCCAAAGCAATCTTTCTTTAATGGAAAACTCATTAACACTTTTCTCCTTCAAATCATTTGATGACTTCCCAGTTAAGTCCAGAATTCACAGTTGAGCCTACCAGGCTCCGTCTAGTTTTCCATTCACTCGATAAATGTTTACAGAGAACTATTAGGTGCCAGGTGCTGCCCCTGCACTGAAGTCAGCAGTGAATGAAACAGACCTAAACCCTGCCCTGCGAGAGCTTACAGGGAAAGACAGAAAATAAAGAAGTGTGAGTAAAATATGTAACAGGTTAGATCGTGTGGAAAGCCAAGGATAAGAATAAAGAAGCGAGGAAATTTCAGGGTGAAGACTGAAAATTTGTGATAGAAAACTGAGAGAAGCTCGCGAGTGAAGACATGAAAGGATGAAAGAGCAAACTCATGTGTGTCCTGGGTGAGAGTTCCTGGCAGAGAGAGAAAATGCAAAGACCCTGAGAAAGGAAACTGCTGGGCATGTGCAACATATACTGAGCAGGACAAAAAGATGAGCGTGCAAAGAGTGGTGAGCGCAGTAGGGGAGATGTTGCAAGCAAGCCCTGTAGGTCATCTGAAGTACGAAGTACAAGACCATTACTCACCAAAGATGGGAAGTGAAGAGTCACGAGCAGATGAGTGACTTAGGAGAACCTACTATGTGCTCTGGGGCACTGTTGTAGGCACCGGACACTGAATGTTAAGAAAGATAAGGTCTGTGCACCCGCCCGGGGTTGCATTCAACTGCAGGAGGACAGGTCATACAAGTAAATAGTAAGTGAATGAGATCATCTTGGATAGAGAGAAACACTACTAATGAAAAGTAAAACAGTAAAATACTTTGTCATGATGGAGTGACAAAGTGCCTGCCATCTTCTGATGGCAAAGGAAGGTCATCTGAAGCAGTGATGAGACCAAAATGTAAAGAAGACAACGCCACAGGGAGGTCTGGAGGATCCCACACGAAGGAGCAGCAGGTGCAGGGCCTGGCGTGGGCCTGAGTGGGCGGCTCTGAGGGTGGAAGTGGGGCTGGGGGGTTCTGGAGAACAGAGGGTGCATGGAAGTTAGTCACAGGGCTCATGCAGTGTATGGGGGAGGTCATGGCTAAGCTCACAGATTTTGTTTCAAATAAAATGAAACTATCAGAAGATTTTTAAATAAAATCATCTGATTTATGTTTTTCGAAATACTATGGCTACTTAGGTACAAATTGATTGAAGGGAAACCAGAGTGACCACAGACAATACAAGAAATGCTGGTGGCTTGGAAGAAAGATGTGCTGGACAGGAGGAAATAGATTTTTAATACTAAATTTTGGAGAACTTGCTGAAAGTTTGAATGTGGAGTGTGAGGAAAAAAGTAAAGATGACAACAACCTTGATTTGAGCTACTGATTGTCATTCTACAAGATGAGGAAGAAAAGAAAGGGGAGGTCAGAATAAAGAGTTTTTATCTGGCCATGTTAAATTTCAGGTTTTATTAGACTTCCAGATGGAGAAGTCAAGTGGGAAGTTGGATACATGAAAAGAAATATTAAGGAGAGATGGCTCTGGAGTCACCTGCTGTGGGTACCATGTGAAGCTTTGAGGCGATGTAGAACTGCTTAGGGAAGATTCTAACTACAAAAGAGTTGGGGGTCACCGGGCATTCTAATGGTTACAGGCCAAAGAAAAGAGAAAGAGCCAAGAAAGAGTAACTAGCAAGATGTGCAAGTGAGCTGGATGCTGCCAAGATGCCAGTAAGGATCCAGAAAAGCAACAGTTGAACCTGGCAATGAGAAAGTCACTAGTGACCTTGCAAGATTAATTTCACTGCAGGGAGGTACAGAAGCCCAAATGGTAAGGAGAGGAAAGAAGAGGAGATGAAAAGGAGGATACAGAGACAATAGATGACTTTTTCAAGAACTTTTGCCGTGGCAGGTTTTTTGCTGCTGTTGTTTTTAATATCTTGGAACGTGCTTGTATGACAATGGAAAATATCCAGGAGAGAGAGGAAATGATTCTCAGTAAGGGGCAAAATCCAAGTAATGTCCTAATTAATTCCCAGTTCCCAAAGCTGCATGCAGTTGATTTTCCTGCCTTCCAGAGCCGTAGACTGTGCCACCAGCTGTGGCAAGTCACTAGGTAAAAGATCGTCCTTCATCACCAGGACACTGGATGATGGAGTATGAATGGATCAACTGAAACCCATTAGTAGAGCTGGGAAAGAGCTCCCAATGCAGATCCGAAAGAGGGTGCATCGGCAATGGCACCAAGGTAACAAACAGCTGGGCATGAACTGGCATTCAGAACAAGCCTGCTTCTAAATTTGGGGAAGGCTGTTAATGCCCAGCAAGGATAGACTGCTCCTCAACAGGAGGAGCCCTCCTCAACAGGGGGCACCATTTCAATATCCATAGTGCCTAATATTATATCAGCCACAAAGGAGCTACTCAACAAAAGATTGTTGGGTGAGGGAAGGAAGGAAAGAAGGAAGGAAGGAAGGAAGGGAGGGCGGGAGAGAAGTTATGCAAGATGTAAGATTACTGCCAAGGTGAAGAAGCCTAGAGATCTAAAGTACAACATGAATTCGGACAAAAGTTGATAAAATTGTGTTGTATTAGGGACCTTTGTTAAATAAGTAGATTTTACCTGCTCTTGTCAAAAAAAAAAAAAAAGTAACAACATGATAGATGTGTTAATGTACTTCACTATAGTAACCATTTTAACTATCTAAATGTATCTCATAACATCATATTGTAAGCCTCAAATATACACAACAAAATATATTTTTTAAAAAAAACACTTTACTATCCTTATCATAGTTTTAAAGAATGTGTGAGTTTCTATTTGCCTTTTTTCTTTTAAACTCTTCATTAACACCAAGTAATGAAAACATTTGCTAAAATTTTAATTTATGAATAAGCCACTCAACACACACACACGCTACTCACACGAAGACACACCATTTATGTATAATATATAGCCATCTCTTGGAGATTCACATAGGACCCCACTTGATTGACCCAGTTTGTAATTTGTAATCTGTGAGGGAAAAAAATGAAGCAGAGACAGATTCACAGAATCACTTTCCTTCATCTGTGAAAAGACATTTATGATGCCATAAAGATGGACAGGATAAGAAGCCCCTGCAGGCCCCAAGAAGGGCCGCCTTGCTGTTTCCTTGCAAGGTGAACACTCTTCAATGCTCTCTTGTGAATGAGAGTCAGCCTCATGGTAGAACCACCTACCTGCATGGTAAAGCTGTCCTGCCCTACTCTGACTAAAGGAATTCAAAGGAAAATACAGCCATGGATTTTTGTCTCCAAGAAAGAACATGGATTCCTGTATTTATGAGCTCTGAGCTGAATAAGAAACCAAAGGGAATTCTATACCAACTATATCTCCTCCTGTTTCATTCCCTCCCCTTGGACAGCCACTGGGTCTGATTCTACAAGCAATTTATGGTTTATGCAGCTGCTTTGACAACAGGTTTGGGGCTTCTTTGGTTTCAGCCATCAGCTCAGCCCCGTGCAGCCCTCCTGTATCTGCCAGGGCTTAGGAGGTGTGCTACCGACCACCCCCATCCCAGGGGCAGCAGATGTTCTGAGTGGGGGCAGGGGGGAATGAATGGCTCGCTCTCTCTTCCACCCTCGCCATCCAAATAGCAAGGAGTGTCAACTCTGGCTTTCTCCAGGCATGGCCACAAATCAGCTAGGAAGATGGACATGGCACACACTTTTGTTTATTCTATGACAGATACATGGAAGTAGAAGAGAGGACGAACCAACTTCTTTGCCTCACAGTAAACAAGGCCCTTGAGTATGTGCAGAGCCTGTGCCTTATTTTAGCCAATAGAATGTGGCCAAGAAGGTGGGCTGTGGCTCTCTTGATTCCTTTGCTTTCTGTAAGCCGTCATCTTAGCCACCAGGACTGATTCTCCTGCTGACTTTGAATATAGCAAACAGCATGTTGTGACACCTCTGTTGAGGTCCATATAGACCCGAACTGTGGGCAAGCCTAAGGGGCAGGACACCTCCAGCCAATAGCCAATAAGAAGCTGGACTCCCACTCACACAGACGCAGGGAAATGAATTCTGCCAAAACTTGGAATGAACCTGGAAGCAGATTCTTCCCCAGGCAAGTGTCCAGATGAGAATTCAGACCAGGAAACAACTTGAGACCCCGAGCGGAGGACCCACTTACACTGAACATGATCAGTGAGGCAATAAACTGAGATAATGAACGTGTGTTGTTTTAAGCCAATAAGTCTGCCACACACTGTTACTCAGGAATAGAAACTAATAAAAACAAGAATACTTTTATTAATATTTAAACTAATAAAAAAAGCAGTTTGATCATGTACTTCTTCAAAGGTCTCATTCCCTTTTATTCCTTCTTTCCCCTGCCCCATAGTTTCTAAGTCAGTGAGGATCTTGCTGTAACACCTGTCCCTTAAACCCTGGCACTCCCCAGGATTCCCAGGACTCTCGCCCTCTCCTCTGCTAGCCCTTCACTGTGTCCTTAATCAACATCATCTACTCTTTCTACCTGTGTGCTAATGATTCCCAAATCCTAACTCCTCTCCCAAACTTTGCAAGATCCAGCTTGAGGACCCACAGGCTCATCAAAGTCAACCTGTCCAAAGTAAAGCTGTCATGCTTTCTGCTAAATCTGTTCTCACTCCTTTTCTTCCTTTCTTATTTTATGGCCAGAACCTAGAGTCATCCTAGACCCTTTCTCCTCTTCCCACTCATGTCCTGTCAACCACCAAGACTCACTTGTTCTCCTCCTTCCCCTCTAGCACCTAAAGCGTCCCTTTCTCTCCACACCTACTACCCTTACCCTAACTCACAGCTCCTTCCTGTCCCCTGGGCTGCTTCACAAGGCCCTCATGGTAGGCCACTCTACTTTAAGTCCTGCCGCCGTAAAATTCATCCTCTGCACTACTGCCAGAGGGGGCTATGCAAAACATAGTCGGACCACAGTTCCAACTATCCAGTCTAGTGTCATGTGAAAGATGACAGCTTGTAAGACCCTCTGCCACCTGGCTTTTGTCTTCTCCCCCATCTGAACTTCCATCATTTTACTAAGTCAATTTTTAGTGGTTTTATTGAAATATGATTAACATCCAATGAACTGTAGTTATTTAAGATGAACCATTTGATAAGTTTAGTTATATATATATATATATATATATATATATATATATATATATATATCCATCCATCCATGAAACTAGCTCCACTGTGAAGATAAAGAAAATATCTAACCCTCCCAAAAGTCTCCTCCTGCCCCTTTGTAATAGTACCTTTCTCCCAAGCACTCCCCAACCCCATCTTCCCAAGCAACCACCTATCTGCTGTTTGTCACTATGAATTAGTTTGCATTTTTTAGAGTTTTAAAATAAATGACATATCTACTATTTATTATGTATCTCTGGATTCTTTTACTTGGCATAATTTTTATTTTGATATGCATCCATGTTGTTACATGTACCAAGAGTTAATTCATTTTTATTATTGATTAGTAATCCCTTGTATGTCTGTGCCGTAATTTGTCCATTCACCTGTCTATAGCTAACCGATGATTTCCAGCTTTGGGTTTTTACAAATAAAGGTGCTGTGAATATTTGCATATGTGAGTTTTTGTGTGGATAGATGCTTTCTTTAATGTTGGGTTAATACATAGGAATAGAATGACTGGATCATTTAGCAGTGTATGTTTAACTTTCTAAAAATCTACCAAACTGTTCTCCCAAAATAGTTGCACCAATTTACAGTCCCACGAGTAATACACGAGAGTTCTAATCCCCCCACATATGCACCAATATTCTGTATGATCACATCTCTTCATTTTAGCCATTCTAATATGTATCTCAATATGGTTTTACTTCCCACGTCCCTAATAACTAATAAGGTTAAACATCTTTTCCTGTGCTTATTTGCCATCCTTATAACGTCTTTGGTAAAGTGTCTGTCCAAATCTTTTGCCTATAGTTGTGGGGGTTTGTTTGGGGGAGAGGTTAGACATTGTCTTGTTTTTCATTATTAAATTTTGAAAGTTCCTTATATACTCTAGATAGAAGTTCTTTATGAGATATAAATTTGTCCAAATGTTCTCCCAAGTTTTTCTTATTTTTCAACAAGAAAACTCTACAGTGAGTTTTTAAAAATGGGTTTTTTTAATTAAATAGTAATGTTGAATTTCAATCAAGTCTGATTTACCAGTTTCCTTCCTAAGATTTCTTAGTCATGGCCCATACGAGATACTACACCTAAGAAATCTTTGCATGACCCCAGGTCACAGAGATTTCCTTCTCTAAATTTTCTTATATGTTATAGTTATAAATGTTATAGTTAATATAGTAAATGTTATAGTTTTAGCTATTACAATCAGCTACACTGCATTTTGAATTAGTTTTATGTGGTTATGGATTAAACATTCTGTTCTTTCTATTTATGTACTCATATCCAATTGTTGCAGCACCACTTATCAAAAACTATGCTTTTTCCACTAAATTTCCTTCCTACCTTTGTTAAAAATCTGTTTGTGCATTTCGGAGCTATTAGTGTAGAGTATAAATGTCTTAACACAATAATTAAGCAAACAAGATGAGGTATATAATAACCAGGGTGATGTAGGCATTCCTAATTCTATGTGAAATCAGCACATTGTACCCCATAAATGCATTAATGTTAAAAAGAAAAAATCAGTTTGCCCATGTAAGTGAAGGTTTATTCTTCCTTCTCTATTCTGTTTCATTGTTTATCTTAATGCCAATACCAGACTATGTTAGTTATTGTGAATTTATAGTATGTCTTGAAATTAAATAATATCAGACTTCCACATTTGTTCTATTTTAAAGTTGGTCCTTGTGACTTTTTGAATCCGCTTATTATTTCCTATGGGGATTCTCATTTGCAGGGATTTTATTTGGGATTGCTTTGAATCTGCAGATGAATTCAGGGAGAACTGGTATCATAAAAATACTAAGTATTTAAACTCATGAATAAGGTATATCTCTCCAGGTTTTGATTTCCTTTAGTTTAATCTCAGAAATGTTTTGTGATTTTCATTGAAATATAGCCACCTCTGCTTCCCAAGGCCTTTGGCTCTGCCTCCTCAACTCAGGGAATCCACAAACTCCTCTTGGCTTCCCCTTCCCTGCCGCAGAGCCTGGAAACTGTCCCAGCACAGTAATGTGGGAGTATCTCGGGAATCATCTCATTTGTCTCTGCCTCTCAAGGACCACTGTGTAGTCCCTGATATTTTGTCTGAGTGCTGAGCTCTCCAGGCCGGAGGGCGAGTCGGCCCTGTTATTCCATCTTAACAAAAGTGGCATCTCTACCGCACTGACTCTATTTCTCCTGGGTATTACTCTGTTTCCTGCCTTCAGACTTCGCTCGTGCCAGCCCCTCAACAAGGGGTTCCTTTTCCCCCATTATGCCTGAATAGCTCCTGCCTCTCTTCAGAACTCAACTTAATGTTCTTTAAGAACATCTCCCCTCTGTCCTGAAGTGGAGTACACCGCTCTCCCCTTTCCCTCCACGTTATCCTGTGAAGGTGTCTGTTACTCCCTTTTTTACTGCTATGTTGTCAAATTATCTGTCTACATAACTATTTTACCCCTTGATTAGAAGCCCTCAGACAGAAGGAGCCAAGGCTTACTCCCTTTCTTTCCTCTGTTTCTGGTGAAGTCCTTGGCAGAGTAGGTACTCCATAATACTTGCTTAGCTACATCTTTGGGGCACAAATTATACTCAATGGGTAGAAAGCGCCCATCTTCCCTTACAGACTATAGCCTCCAGGGGGCCAGGATGGCCAGTTCTGCTAATTCACCTCCACTATTGCTCAGTGGAATAAGCTCCTTCTAGAAGCCAGATTGCTGGGTCAAGCGGTATTTTTAAAATGAAAGGTTAATGATAAAAATTATTCTCCAGAAAGCTGTCAATTTATGCTATCAACAATGCATGAGGCTTGGCGCCTATAGCTCAAGTGGCTACAGCACCAGCCACATACACTGGAGCTGGTTCGAATCCAGCCTGGGCCCGCCAAACAGCAAGGACAACTACAACCAAAAAATAGCCAGGCGTTGTGGAGGGCGCCTGTCGTCCCAGGTACTTGGGAGCCTGAGGCAAGAGAATTGCTTAAGCCCAAGAGTTTGAAGTTGCTGTGAGCTGTGATGCCATGGCACTCCACCCAGGGCAACTGCTTGAGACTCTGTCTCATTAAAAAAAAAAAAAATATGCACGAGAGCTCCTACTTCTTCTTATCCTCAGCAACACTAAACAGTGTACTTGTTTTCCGTTTTGCCAGTCTAATGTGGGAAAATAGTATCTTATTTCTAAAATTACATTTTACCACTTACTTAAATAAATCAGGTGTTAGGGACTTATTTTTAAACTAGATTCTCACTGAGGACCACCCTGCTTATTCAGTGGTCCCCGCCCCCACCACAGATTCATTCTTCGCCCTCTGCCTCTCAAGACCATGGAGCCTGACTCGTAAGGACTGCATCTGGGGGCGGAGGGAGTCTCCTCACCCAGAGCTCCCACTCTCCCCGCACTCCAATAAGCAATTCCTTCTCATGCCTCTAGACCCAGGAATGGTAATGGATTCCTGCTTTCACTAGTACCTGTGCTTTTTATTCTCTTGGCCCTGGCCACAGCACTGCAAACTGTCTCTTCATGGAACTTCTCTTCACTGAAATCCTTTGATAATAAGCCAGATTCTCGCTGAGACCTGAGTGATACAATAACCTTTGCCCATTTTTTATATTGTAGTTTCACATTATATCTTATTGGTTTGTACAAGCTCTTTATTTTTTTATGTTTTATTTTTTAGAAACAAGGTCTCACTATGTTAACCCACGTAAAGTATAGTAGCATCATCATAGCTCACAGCAACCTCAAACTCCTGGGCAAAAGTGATCCTCCTGCCTCAGCCTCCTGAGTAGCTGGAACTACAAGCGCCTACTACACATCCAGCTAATTTTTCTATTTTGGGGAGAGATGGGATCTTGCTGTTGCTTAGGCTGATGTAGAACTCCTGAGCTCAAGGAATCTTGCTGCCTCAGCCTCCCGAGTATCTGGGACTAAGGGCACCCACCACAACGCCCAGCTAATTTTCTATTTTTAGTAGAGACAAGGTCTGGCTCTTATTCAGGCTGGTCTCAAACTCTTGAGCTCAAGCAATCCTCCCACCTTGGGCTTCCTGAGTGCTAAGATTTCAGGCATGAGCCACCAAGCCCAGTCTGTAAGAGCTGTGTATATTTGGACATAGTACCTGTCACTAATATATTAATATACATGGAAAATATTCTTTCTCAATTTGTAGCTTGTCTACTAAGATAGTCTTTGTGTTTTTCTACCACACCAAAGATTTTCTCTCTTAATTTTAGCTTAATTATTAGGACGCCAAGAGGAAAAGTCACCGGATTTTATTAGAAAACTACTTTATACTGGCAGTCCACAGGTTATGGATGAGATATGTTCTGCTTGTTTGTTTTGTTTTTTTTTTTTTTTATTGTTGAGGATTCATTGAGGGTACAAGAAACCATGTTACACTGATTGCATTTGTTGGGTAAAGTCCGTCTTACAATCGTGTTTTGCCCCCAAAAGTTGTGGCACACACCAAGACCCCACCTCCCTTGCTCCTTCCCTCTCTCTGCTCTTCCTTTCCCTCATTCTTTCTCTCTCTGCTCTCCCCAGCTTGTTTGTTCTTTAGTTGAATTTGCATGTGAATTGGAACGGATACATTTACCTATTACCTGTCATAGCCTCCATTCATAAGTACAAGTTGTATGTAAGTCAAATGTTTGTAACACAGGGACTGCTGTATATCATTTCATTTTTAATTCTGTTCCTGGGGTGAGGTTAGTTTCTCCAGGGGTTAATACAATCTTGATTACCTCAGGCTAATTTAGCATCCAAGTGCTTCCTTAGGAGGAATTCGCAGATCACCTTGGGCCTTCCAGCTGTCTATGATCCTCTCCCTTCAGTTGTCCACTGGCATAGGTAGGAGAGACCTAACTTCTCTGATAAGCTCCAGGAAGGCAGAATCTTGTCTCTGTGTCACCACTGCAGCCCCAGCTTCCCCCAGCAATGCCTAGCACAGGTCAGCGTGCAACAAACGTTTGCTAAATGAATGAATAACAAAGAAGAAGGAACAGCATTTCCTTTCTAATTTCTTATTCATGAATTCTATCCCACCACATGATATGTGAGGTTGGACAATTAAGTTCACAGACTCATCCTAGAAAAAAGTGCTACCTCCCTCATTGCTGAATATCTCTATGGTCACCTTTGAAGTGCTTCTCTCAGGAAGCTGTGCACTGACGCCAGCACCTAATCCACCCTTCAAAGTGCTTTTTCTAGGATGAGTTTGAAAACTGAATTGTCAAACCTTATACTATAACAGCTCTGATGGCCATTCCAGAAAAAAGAGTTCCAAAATTGCTTTGAAGTGTGGACTAGGCACTGGCATCAGGGCAGAGCTTCCCAAGGAGAGAACTTCAAAGGGGACCGTAGTGATAGTCAGCAATGAGGGATGTAGCACTTTTTCTAGGACGAGTCCCCCACTTCATTGTCCAACCTCATTAGTTGCCCTGTAACAAAAGTCCTGGTAGATTGTAAAGTTGTGGTTTCGTTTCTTTTTCTTCACCTTAATACTATAAAGCTAGCTCCCCTTCCCAGGGAGTATATGTAGAGATCAGAACAGCTATTCTAAGACAGGAAGAAGGAAAGCTATCATTTGGAAAAGGGTATAGAATTATAGAATCAACATGTCCTTGAGTTTTAGGGTGGGAAGGTTAAGGTGAGGGGCAAGAAAGATAGACCGGGAGGTAGAGATAGAGGATTGGAAATGCCCTGGGGGTTTTCATGGGCCACATCCCTGAGTCATGATGAAATTGAACCATGGCCCCAAAGATGCAGAAACAACTCCTCAGGAAGGAAACGAAATGGGTAAAGCAGCCAGTTGTCAGAAGCTGGGCTGGCCTTCACGGGCTGGCTGTCCATCATGCGAGCAGAGCCTTCTATTCAATAAACACTATTCTAATCATCTGGCCTGCAGCAGAGAATAAAATGTCAAATTTATATTTTAGCTCTCATCTTTTCTATACACTGGAACTTTTTCCTTATCTACTCTGCAAATATTGTCCATCTGGGAATATGACCCTACAGGGATAAAGTCCTCTAACAACTATTCATTTTCCACCTATACGGCCAACGCTCAATATTCCCCAGGCATGTATGAGCCTCAAGGAAACTACTTAGTAGAGGGAGGAAGGGACAGTGCCCACAGAGAGTCTGCCAGGAGAGTCCCAGCTGTGGAGAAGGGAGGCGAACACCTCTAAGACATGGCCTTTCACGCTTATCAAAATAATCAAAATGAAGTCTGGTTTCTTTCAGTGGAGTCTTCCATCACCCCATGATCTCTCTCTCTCAAAGCACAGTCTGAATGTTAAACATTTCCTTAGCGCTTTTCTCTTTTTCCCCACATCAACCACATTTAATCAAAATTCCAGAACTTCCTTCCCGTGTGATTAGGACACACCGACAATTGCCCATCACAGCAGAGTTTGTGGGAGGGCCCTTTTCAGAAACTTCTCCAGCGCAGTCCCCCACTGGACACCCACCTGTTCTGTGCACCCACCTCCTACATTAGCTCGTAGCTGGGAATGTGCCCCAAGACCCACATAATCTTCTCTGTGCTCCCCACTTGCCCTAAAATTCTAGAGTCCTCCTGAGAACTTTATCTTTCCTGAAATAAATGTTAATAATATTTTTCCCTGCAAAGCTGAACTGCCATCTCACCAGGCATTATTTTTACTTTTTCTTGAGACAGTCTGACTCTATCACCCTAGGTAGAGTGCTGTGGTGTCATAGCACACAGCAACCTCAACTCTTAGGCTTAAGCAATCCCCTTGCTTAAGCCTCCCAAGTAGCTGGGACTACAGGTGTGTGCCACTGCAGAGGCGCGGTCTCACTCTTGCTCCAGCTGGTCTTGACCTCCTGAGCTCAAATGATCCACCTGCCTCAGCCTCCCAGAGTGCTGGGATTACACTCATGAGCCGCCTCGCCCAGCCTTACTAGGCATTATTTGAGATGATACATCTAGTCTTCTCTGCCCAAGAGAAATTCAGGAGGGGATTTCAGCATGAAGGCCTTTTATGTTCTAGGGAAGCTCTTTCTGGTTCAACAGGTTTTAATTTTAAATGTTAACTAGAGAACTTATAACATGGGACTTGGCAGACAGGGAGAAACTCAGGGGACAAGTGGGTGGGAGCGCTGTTTTCTGTCCATGGGGAGAGGAAGAGGCCAAGCACCAGGCAGTTGATACCCATCGTTCCTCCACAGGCATTGTGAAGACCACTCTCATTTCTCCTTTCAATGATTCCCAGGACTCATTGCAAAAAACAAATGGCAAAGAGAAATATTTTTAAAATGTCGGTTTTAATTTGCATTTCCCTGATATTTACAAAATATTCTCTATGTTTTTCCCACCTCTTTGTAAAATTTTGTAATGGATATTTCGTAGACAAAGGTATATTTAGCTACAGTTTCCCATTTCCCTATGTATAAGGCAATTCTGGGGACACCCGTACCATGGAGTGACACTCAACCTTAAAAAGAAATGAACTAATGTCGTTTGCAGAATTTGGATGAAACTGGAGACCATTATCCTTAGCGAAGTATCTCAAGAATGGAAAAACAAACACCACATGTATTCTCTAGTAACTTGGAACTAATTGATGGGCACACATGGGCAAAGAGTAGTAAAAATCATCCGAAATAAGGAAGGGGGTGGAGGGAAAGAAGGGTAAAAAACTACCTATTGGATACAATGATCACTTGTAGCCCTGACTTGAGCTTTATAACAGCTATTCATGCAACAAAAACCTTTATACCCCCTTAATATTTTTAAATAAATAAATAAATTATTATTATAATAAATGATTCCCAGAAGGACTAGGAATTTGTCTCAGTTACTCCATCAGAGGGTTTAAAGATAATATTTGGTTTTATTAAATACTTTGGGTTAAAAACAAATCCAGAAGAAAAAGGCTGGCTTCACCCAGAATCACTGCAAACATAGAAGTTCCCCGTCCTAGCCTTTTGTGAAAGGAGGTGGGCCCTGGGGGTTGTGACTCAGGAGGCAGCTGGTAGGGAAGAAGGAAAAGATTTCACCAGTTGTTGCTCACAAACAAATAAGATTTTTGTATGTAACCTGAGTCTCCACGGGGCCCCCACGTACATTGGAATGTGGTGGCAAATGGGGTGTCATTACCCCACGTAAGTATCATTGGCACTTGCTCTTAGCTACACACTCAGCAGAACTTTAGCTTCCTACAATTCTTTCCAAATCTGTCAAAATTCCTGCTGAGGTCTTTGTATATTCACAAATAAATGCATGGGCTATTAATGGCCTCTGCTAAATACTGCTAATGGCCACTACTAATGTCCTCTGCTAATACTACTGCTTTGACACTTCCTTGGGTGCTACTGACTTAAAAACGGATGTCATACGACTTTCTGTGCAATAGAATTAAACATGCACTCTGACCAAATCATTCCGCAAATTGAATTTTCATCCACATTACATACATATCAATAAAACATACAGAGAGAAAAGTGGCCTAATTATTCTTCTACAGTAAGTCGCCCAGGTGGAATTAGTGTTATATGAAACTCTCGCACTATTATTAAAAGAAAAAGTATATTTCAAAATGGTGGAATCCAGTCAGATGTTCTGAATAAAGTTGATTTTCAACTGTGCTAGGGAAACATAAAAGGCTGCCGCATGGACTCTCTGCAGTTTAGAACTCTGTTTGCTTGCTTTGGTGCCCTTAGACATTTTCCACTCGAGGGAGCTTATTTCACCATTTTATATGCAAGTACATTTAAATCTACGGAATCCGTGAGTCTCAAACATCCCAGGCTCTGAGGAAGACAAAAACTCCCTCACTTAGCTCCCTGTCATAATAATCCAAGTCTTAACTTGAAGATAGTCAGCTTAGGATGCCACAAAAATAGCCACTTGGTTCCTCAGCCCTTCTCTGCCCATGCGCCAACCCCAAGCAAACATTTTCCCATTGGTTCATCTCGGGGTGTGAAAACTGGAGTAAACAAAGGTACAGGACATAGGAAGTTCTAGGGCAACACCTTCCAGATCCACTGCTCCTACATATTTCTCTGCTGAAACTCATCTCTCACCACCTCAATGTCCATTTCTACTTTTCCTTTCACAGTCCTATTTCTTCCACTTTGGCAAAAAAAAAAATTGAAACCTTTAATTCCTCTTGATCCTTCCTATGGTGCATTTTCTCAAGGCAAAAAGAAAAGAAAAAGAAAAACTAGAGCGCCAAATACAGGGACAATTTGAAACTTAGTGTCTGCAAAAAGCTACAGGAGAGCTGTCTGTCTATCCCTTCTTTGACATATTTCTGATACTACAAACTCTGGCATTAGGAATGGGAATTGGAACCAGAATAAGGATGTTCTTAATTTAGATATACAGAAGAATAGGATGTCAGGAGGGAAGACAATTTTAATTTAATGACTATCTCTTTAATTCCCTGTTATCAAAAGGTACAATGCTCCTGAGAAGGGTCATATAAGAATAGATACAAACAATTGTATAACAGTGTCTTGAAATAGCCTTTATTTTTAAACATACAGACTTGAAAAGTAAAACTAAAATTATTGATGAAAACAGGGTATTGGCAAAAATATAAATAACCTCGAATTTTTTATGTAGTTATCAAAGTTGACTTTGGAAATCTATTACAAATTAGCTATATCCAATGCAAAACTTGGAAAGTGTTATATGATTAAAGAAAAAGTCATAACTTTTGGTGTGCTGTTGGTAGCTATGATGATACCAGATGCTACAGCATCATTTATTATTCAGTGATTCATGCATTCATTCAAATATTCATCCAACAGATACGTGTAACTACTAAGTTCCAGGCACCATTCGGGTAATTAGAATATATTAGTAACAAAAAGATTTCTGCCCATACAAACTTTATAATCTAACAGGGAAAAGCATGGTGGAGGGTGGTGAGTTGTTTATTGCAAATATTCAATTGCCCCAAAATGTAATGGCTTAAAAGAACACACATTTTTTATCTCACAGTGACTGTGAGTCAGGAATCCAGGCATAACTTGGTTGAATCCTTTAATTTGCAATCTTTCACAAGGTTGCAATGCAAGCCTGAGCCCAGGATTTGTGGTCTCATCTGAAGGCTTCACTAGGGAAGGATCCACTGGTAAGTTCACTCAGTGATTGTTGACAGCATACAGTTCCTCCAGTGTTATTGGCCTGGCAGCTTTAGTTACCATCAGGCTCCTGGCCAGAGGTCCCCTCTGTTTCTTGCCACATGAGTTTCTACCACGTGGCAATTTGCTTCATCAAAGACAGGAAAACAGAAAGGCAACAGTCTGCTAGCAAGATAGAAGTCACAATTTCATCTAACCTAATCATGGGAGCGCCATCTCTCAACTAGCTGTATTCTGCTAGTTAGAGACACGTTACTCAAGGGAAAAGAATTAAACAGGCTCTGAACATCTAGAGGTGAAGGTCACAGGCACCATCATAAAGGCTGTTCCCCCCCACCCACCACAGAGGGTAAAGGAATTGGGAGCACTAAGCCAGGTAATATGGGTAGCAAGTTTGTTTTTTTTTTTTTTTTTGAGACAGAGTCTCACTATGTCACCCTCAGTAGAGTGACCATGGCATCACAGTTCACAGCAACCCCAAACTCTTGGGCTTAAGCAATTCTCTTGCCTCAGCCTCCCAAGTAGCTGGGACTACAGGTGCCCACCACAATGCCCGGCTAATTTTTGGTTGCAGTTGTCATTGTTGTTTAGCAGGCCTGGGCTGGGTTGGAACCCGCCAGCCTCGGTGTATGTGGCCGGTGCCCTACTCACTGAGCTACGGATGCCGAGCCAGGGTAGCAATTTTTAATAACATTCTCAAATAGGTTTCATCAAAGAGACAATTGAACAAAAACCTGAAGGAGGTAAAGATGTCAGCCATGGGAATATTTATGGAAACATTCCAGGCAGAAGAAACAGTGAGTACAAAAACCCACCGTGGACTTACCCTTGGGATGCAGATTAAACATCAAGGAGGCCAGTCAGTGCAGAGAAGGGAAAGGGCAAAGAGGAAGAGTAGCAGGGAATGAGGTCAGGGGACTGGGGTGGGGGAGATTATGCAGGCTCTTGCGTGCCATTGTGAAGACAATGACTTTTACTCTGGATGGAAGGGGCATGCTGCAGGGCACTTGTGCTTTAAATGTTGGCTTGGGCTGTTCTGTTGAAAATAAACTGTAAGGACAGACAGAAGCAGGGTTCTGCCTTGTCAGTCAGGAGGCTACTGCCATAATTCAGAGGAAGGAGCAGTGCCTCAGAGTAACGGAGAGATAGTGGAGAGAAATGGCCAGATTCTGATCCATTTCAAAGGACAACCTACAATGAGAGGATTGAAGAACATTAGAGGGAGAGAGAGAGAGAAAGAGAGAAACAGAAAACATCTACAGGATTTGGTGATGGTTTGGATTTGGGGTGAAGGTGAAAATGGGAGTCAGGGAAAACAGAACTAAGCAACTGCTAGGATGGAGCTGCCATCAACAGACATCAGGAAGTGTTGAAGTTGCAGCAACTCTAGAACTGGAGATTAAGCTCCAGAGGTGTTGGGATTGTGATGTCTGTTGGAAATGCGGAAGGAGTTATTGAGCAAGGTAGGTGAACATGTGATTCAGGACACAGCATTTCTGCAGTGAAACTGATTCCCTTTCCAGATTCCCTGGCATTTCATCGAAAAGTCCTTTAGCATATTGTGACAAAAATTATGGCAGACAAAATATCTTCCTAACAGATTACTGAACCCAGGGATATATCTACTGATTACCAATCAATAATCTATGTCACAGTGTCCATCCTTATAACAAAGGAAACAGCATTATTGTTAAAAATTATAGCATGCGAAGATTTTTTTCTCTAGATCTGTAGCTGGTGAAATGACTTTCGAATTTCCCTACTTTTATTTGCATTAATTTGGGCTCTCTTTGGGGAGAGTGAATAAGAACATCTGTCATCAATGAGGCTACTTTTATGCCCAGGCATGAGAGGGACTTCCTTTCTCAGATGCTTTAAGTCTTTTGTTTGTTTGTTTGTTTGTTTGTTTGTTTTCATTAAATCATAACTGTGTACAATGATGCATTTATGGAGTTCAGTGTACTGATTTAATATACCATGTGAAATGCTTACATTGAACTGATTAAAACATCTATTACCTCATTTACTTATTTGTTGTGGTAAGGCAATTATACTCTTTTCTTAATAGTCTTGAAATGTACCATTGCATCATGCCCATTAGGGGAGGTCCCCCCCAAATACCCTCCCTCTTCCATATCCCCCCTCCCCTCTCTCTCCTCTTCCCTTCTACTTTCTGGACTTTAGTTATGTTTTACCTTTCATATGAATGTGTAGATGCTCATATATTGATTTCATAGTAGTATTCAGTACATTGGATACTTTTTTTTTCCATTTTTGAGATACTTTACTAAGAAAAATATGCTCTAGCTCCATCCAGGTAAACATAAAGGATGTGAAGTCTTCATCTTTTTATGGCTATATATTATTCCATGGTGTACCCATACCACAATCTGTTAATCCATCTGGGTCGATGGGCACTTGGGCTGTTTCTATGTCTTGGCTATTATGAATTGGGCTGCAGTAAACGTTCTGGTGCAAATGTCTTTGTTGTAAAATGATTTTAGATCATCTGGGTATGTATCTAGTAGAGGAATTATAGGATCAAAGAGTAGGTATGATGTTTGTAGTCTCTGATTCGGGAGTCTCATGTCTTGAAGTCTTCAAGTAGTAGGCCTACTTTTAGTTCCTTGAGTGTTCTCCAAATGTCTTTCCAAAAATGTCATATTAGCTTGAATTCCCACCAGCAGTATAGAAGTGTCCCCTTCTCTCCACATATATGCCAACATCTGTAGTTTTGGGACTTTGTTATGTGGGCTAATGAAAGCCTATTTTAGGCTGGGCATGGTGGCTCATGCATGTAATCCTAGCACTGGGGGAGGCCAAGATGGGTGGATTGCTTGAGCTCAGGAATTAAAAACCAGCCTGAGCAAGAGGGAGACCCTATCTCTACTAAAAATAGAAAAACCTGAGGCAAGAGGATCACTTGAGACTGAGTTGGAAGTTGCTGTGAACAATGATGCCATGACACTCTACCCAGGGTGACAGCTTGAGACTTTGTCTCAAAAAAGAAAAAAAAGAAAAAGAAAGCCTATTTTATCCATGAAAAGAACTTGCGTTGACAAGTAGTATGAATTTTCCAAGAATTTTAGAGTAGTGCCTTTACGATGGCAAATGTTATGAAGTTAGAGGAACTGAACTCCATGTTTATGAAGAGATACATGAGGAAACTCACGGATTGAAAAAGAAAATCTGGATAAGTGATAGTAAATAAGTTTATCTTGGCTGATTGGTTTGACCAATAAGGACTGGGTTTTCCTATCAGGTTATAATGGCAGACATTTCCCCACATTGAATGAAGGAAATCTATAGCCCCAAGTTTTTGAGGAATATATATCTAAAGTACATAATAATATTTTATAAGTGTTTTTCAAAAATATATTAATAAAAGAGCATTGAAGCTACAAAATTTAGATTTTTCCAACACAGTGAACTTATTATAGTAAATAGAGCGCTTTCATGTGAAAAAGTAACTGGCACAGTTAACCATCATTCAGTGAGTCATGACAATGCCCTCTTTGCACTCTTCTCAGAAATTAAAAACATAAATATGTCAGAGTCTGTGAAGGATTTGGGCTTTTACCCTACCTACAAGCTAACAAGCTCGTTTGTTACTGTTTCATGGATGCTGACACAAGACCTGAGACTCCTGAGTCAGAGACTACAAACATCATCACTCTCAGACAGCAAGAAGCATGAGCACGGTCATGTTGGTTTACATCAGTTTCCCATGTCCTCCGAGTCTCACGTGGTCAACGCAGGTGGGCCTAAATGGATGCTGTGTACACTATAGGTTTGTATCACATTGAGCCTGGGGGATGCATCACTTTTACAGCAAGTAGAAGCAAACCTGATTTTTGTCTGGGGAGAGATATAACCTTGTCCCAAAGTTGCTTGCTGCACTGAGAAATGGCCCTAGTAAAAAGTGGTGACAGTCTTGCATTCTTGGCATACTCAGCAAGAATATGCAAGGACACTCAGGGCCATAGTGGACTGCCCCTCCCAGTGAAATTCTATCAGGAATGAGTAATAAATTCTTCTGCAAGTTGCATCATCTCTGTCTCTTAACATTGAATAAAACTGAAGGAAAACCTCGTCAAGTCATCAGTGATGGAGCCGTCATAATTTTGCTAGTAGAAGATTATATGAGTTCTGGCAAAAAATTCATATGTAGCTCAAAGAATTTTGTGAAGTTGCCACGATAAAATTCTTTCCCTTCCCACCTTCTTATTCATGGGAGCAAGTGTTCTCATTGATCACATCTATAAATGGAAAAAAGAATACAGTCAATGCTAAATCTTCATTCTAACAACTAGTAATATTCATTCCTAAATCTATGAACTCATGGAAAAATAATAAACCCTAAATTTCATAAGATATAGACATCCAATAATTTGTATTTTTAGTAATTATTATTTGCAACATGTTTATGCTATTTTGAGTAATTGTATACTAGCCATATTTTATGATAATTTAATTCAAAAGAAAATTTTAATACTTAGGGCTACAGTCATAGGAAATGAAAACAATTTTTATTTTTAATTAGGAAGTTCTAATATGAAGTTTAATTTCAATATTTGTACATAACACTTGTTATAGTGAAGTCTCATAGTGTGATAAATAAAATACCTACAAACATAATGCATTAAATTAGGAGAAAATTTATTGTGGGAAATAAAATGGGATAACACAAGTTCCAGAATGCTGCAAAATTTTCAGCTGTTTAGAAGAGCTTGCTTTTATCTTTCTTTGAGGAAAGATGGTGGGTTTCAAATTGCTATGGGTTAAATTTCATTGGATTTACTTAGAAGAATGATACAACATTTGAGCTAAAATGTCAATATTTATAATACATCAGAAATTAACTCCTTTGGATAATTAAAAATCCAGATATAGGGCGGTGCGAGGGCTGCTGCACAGCTAGCAGAACCGCGGTCCGGACGGCAGCGCGTGCCCTGAGCTCTCCACCTCCCCCCGCCCGCCAGTCCGAGGCAGCCCGAGCCCAGCCCACGGCCCCAGCAGCAGTGCCAAGAGCAGCCCCAGTAGCAACGCCATGGCCGGGTGGAACGCCTACATCGACAACCTCATGGCGGACGGGACCTGTCAGGACGCAGCCATCGTGGGCTACAAGGACTCGCCCTCCGTCTGGGCCGCCGTCCCCGGGAAAACCT
>CAUYRH010002016.1:0-50449 GCA_963574655.1 Perodicticus potto
TTCATATTAGGGCTGTGCACATTGGGTACTTTTTCATCCATTCTTGAGATACTTTGCTAAGAAGAATATGTTCCAGCTCCATCCATGTAAACACAAAAGAGGTAAAGTCTCCATCTTTCTTTAAGGCTGCATAATATTCCATGGTATTACATGTACCACAATTTATTAATCCATTCGTGGGTCGATGGGCACTTGGGCTTCTTCCATGACTTAGCAATTATGAATTATACAGCATTTGAAATTATTTTTGGAATTAGGCAATTTGGAAAAAAAATCTTCTAAACGAAGTCAGAGGAGTGATATGATGAATATAACTGAATTTTATGTTAGTAACAATTGCACACTGAGATATGATATTTATTCTACTTAGGACCTAATATCTAGAAGCCACCAATATTTTAAACAAATTAAGCAAAAGAAAAGACAGATTTTAAATATGAAATAAGTATAAATTGAATATATAAATGACAATCTGGAGAAAATAATTTTAATGCTATTTTGAGTCAAAAGACTAATACCTTCAAACTTCTTATACGTGGGACATTTATTCACTACATAAATGCCTGAAAGGAAAAATGGAAAGAGTATATGTGAGAATAAATGGAACACAGGAAATATTACATGATGGAAAAAATAAAAATATAAAGCCTCCAAAATAGACAAAAATGATATCCTTCAGGCATAATTAAAAGGTATGAAATAAATTTACTATTGGTTTATCTATCGGAATAAATTGAATTTGGTAATACCAAGTATTGAATGAGATATGAGATCATAGGCACTAATAGACTTTTGCTGTCAGTATTAACTGGGGCAAATATTTGAAAGTTCCGCTAACCACCCACATATATACCAGGTACAGTAGCAACCCATCAGTCTGGGCAGATGCACTACTCTGCCAAGATATAAATGGAGGGATGTTAATGGTAACATTGTTTTCAGTATCATCAGACCATAAACAAAATAAATCCATCTAAACAAGAGTAATTAAGTTATTTAAAGTACAGTCTTGGATTGGAATAACGAATAGCCTTTAAGTAGATGGTACACATATATCTATTCTGATATAGAAATATCTGTTTAGCTAAAATATGTTGTTAATTGAAAAGCAGGTATCACAAAAAGGGTAATCTTTTGTTTTCAGATAATACATACACATTTTTTCCCCTGGAAAGACTGGTGGGAAGGTAAGGGATATGTAACTTTATGTTATTTATTTTTCTAGTTTACATTATTTTGTCTCATGTTTTACCATTAGCTCCTATTATTTTGGTAGTAAACAAAAAATAATTTCAAACTATTTAATTTAAACACATTTAATTTTATTGGTAAGTAATTTTAAGGTCAAAGTAAGACTGAATATATAAATCAGTTTAGTTATATCAATTCAATGGTTGATTACTCAGGATTCATCCCATTAGTTCCCCAGAATACAAGAAGCAGAAATATATCTGGAAAAAATATTTTTGGAAGAGAAATCACAAAAGTCATGACATTTGCTGACAATTATGCTAAGATAAAAATAAATGTGCTTGTAGAAGGTTACCGAGCACTGTCTTTTTTGCCCTTTTCCATGCCACTTGCCTTGATAAAATGTTAAAAGCAGGTACTGTGACTGTTCACCTGATTTTGGTTCTTCTGAAGGTGTTTCCTGATGTGGATAATTGTTGAATCTGGTGTCCATGTGGAAGGACACCCCCTGGAGATTTCTCTTCAACCATCTAACCCCCAACCCACCTCTATTTTCTTCATGGTGAATAACAGGTATCTTTTTACTCCCCAGCTCTGTATGGCTCTAATTTCATTTATTTTCAATGAATATTTTACAGATTATTACTATATGTTTCTAATGGAATATAATCTATCAACCATTATAAGAAAATAAATGGAATTCGAGGTATGGAAGAGGGTGGAGAGACAGTCTTGCGAGGCCTCTATCAGAACCTCTCCTATCTCCCAGCAGGGTCATGCCAGGGAGTGAACCACAGCAAATTTGTGTGCCCAGGGGAGGCAAAGTGAATGGATGGTGGGACATTGCATTGGAAGTCAGTAGGGCCGCCCTGTCACCAGGTCAAGCCCAGGGCAGCATTCCTCCAGGGACATTGCATTGGAAGTCAGCAGGGCCACTCTGTCCCAGGTCAAGCCCAGGGCAGCATTCCTCCAGGGACATTGCATTGGAAGTCAGCAGGGCCACCCTGTCACCAGGTCAAGCCCAGGGCAGCATTCCTCCAGTACCCATGCAGGGAGTGTTTAGACCAGGCCACATAGGGGGAATCCTTTGCCACAAAACTTCAGTTCCAGCTGGCCCTGCCACCAGCTGATTAAAAAAGTGGACTGTGTCCTGGAAAAAAATTCATAAGGCAGTCAGACCCCCAGGCTGCTGTCCTTGGGTAATTCCTGTGGCTGTGCTGTCTCAGTGACAGTGGACTATGGTGCATATGACAAAATGAGACACGCTAAGCCAGTGCTTGTGTCATTCCTCCCACAACTACAGTCGGTGCGACTCAGGGAGCATCTTCTTCCACCTGGACAAAGGAAAGGGAAGGATTCCAAGCACTTCGTTTGGCAACTTGGGTACCAGCTCAGCCACAGTAAAATAAAGTACCATGCCAACTCCTGAAATCCTCGATTATAGGATTAGTTCCTGGATGGAGTCAAGTTTCTTTTCCTGGGCCAAAGAAAACGTGCTGTGTGGGAAAGAAACACTCAGTTTGGACCGGATTTAGCACCTGCTACCTAAAGAGGCCTTGGGCTTCGAGTAAACATTAGTGGTAGCCTGGTGACAGTTATCATGTGCTTTAGGTACGACCCAGTAGGGTCCTAGATGCAGTGGCCATGAGGAAGGGCCCACGTCACCCACCCCTCCACTGCAGCAGCTCAGCAGAGATGCTGAGAAGAGAGTGAGAGAACTGCCTGGTGATCTGGGGAATTCGTCCATGTTTCATCCAAGCCCACCAAGGTGGTACCACCAGGAGTCCGCAAAAGTCGTGACATTAGAGGGCTTGAGGCGCCCCCTTTGCCGAGATGTCTGCAATGACAAAGACTTAGATTACATCACTCAATTCCCTCCGTACATCTTCTCAAGAAGGCTGGGGTCAAACAAGTCCAGACTACAAATATTAAAATAAATATCTAATTCTCCAATGTCCAGACACTGACAAGCATTCACAAGCACCAGGAGTGTCTAAGAAGACTTGGCCTCCCCAAATGATGTTAGCAAGGCACCAGAGACCAATCCCGACTGAGGAGGTAAGCGAGCTTCTAGAGGAAGACCTCAAAACAGCTGCCCTGAAAATGCTCAGTGACCTTCAGAACATCCCCGAGAAGGAACTCAGAGGTCTGTTAGAGGGGTTTAACAAAGACATGAGAATAACTTACAAATAAAAAAAAAGTTCAAAAGTAATTCTTGAGCTGGAAAATGCAGTGGACAAACTGAGAAATGCATCAGCAATCAGTATCTCAACAGCAGAACTGATGAAGCAGAAAAAAAGAAGTAGTGAGTTGGATGACAGGCAATTTGAAAACATATGGTCAGAAGAGAAAAAAGAAAAAAAAATGCCTATAAGATCTTGAAAATAACCCCAAAAGAACAAATCGAAGAATTTTTGGCTTTATGAACAAGGTATAGAGAGATATTCACATTTATTCAAGGAAATAATAACAGAGAACTTAGCAAATCTGGAGAAACACACACACATATATATTTATTTATTTCAGGTGTAAGAAGGCCACAGAACACCAAACAGATTTAACTCAAACAACACACCCGATGGCATCTAATAATCAGGCTCCCAAATGTCACAGATAAGGAAAAGGTACCAAGGGAAACTAAGAAAAATAAAATAGAAAAAGTAACTTCTAAAGGCGTTCTAGTGCATCTGTCAGTAGACTTCCCAGTGAAAACGTTATGGGCCAGAAGAGTGGCCTGAAATATTCAAAATGCTGAAGAAAAAAATCGTTACCCCTAGAGCATTATATCCAGCAAAAATATCCTTCATAAAACAGAGATAAAAACTTTCCCAGACAAACAAAAGCTGAATAATTTAAACAACATCAGTCATGTCCTACAGGAAATTCTAAAAGTTCTTCAATATGAAAAGAAAAAGATGTTAATAAACAAAAATAAATCATCTAAAGTTATAAAACTCACTGGTAACAGTAAGTACACATATGAAATTCTCTATTGCTGTGATTGCAGTATATAAGTCATTTATATCCTGAGTAGGAAGACTAAATGATAAACCTATAAAAATAAATGCAACATGTTTTGCGAGAGAGATAGTGTAAAAAGAAATAGACAGAAACAATATAAAAAAGTGGGAGGATGGATTTAAAAGATAGAATTGCTGTTAGATTTCTATTTGCTTGTTTATTTGTAAGCAGAGTTGTCTTATATTTAAAATAATTGTTTATAAAATGTTTTTTCAAGTCTCACGGTAAACTCAAATCAGGAAATGTACAACAGATAAAGAGAAAGTAAAAAGTAAGAAATTAAAACACATTACTAGAAAGAAAATCACTTTTAACAAAGAAAGACAGGCAGGAAGGAAAGAAGGAGCACAATACGATCAGAAATCAAATAAAATACGGCCACGGTATGTGCTTATCTGTCAAGAATAACATTGACTGTGAATAGACAAAACTCGCCACTCGAAAGACTTGAGAGTATATAAAAAATGTGTACCCTTAATATTCTGAAATTTGAAAAAATTAAAACAAATATTTTTCTTTCTTATTTATTTATTTATTTTTGTAGAGACAGAGTCTCACTTTATCGCCCTCGGTAGAGTGCCGTGGCATCACACAGATCACAGCAACCTCCAACTCCTGGGCTTAGGCGATTCTCTTGCCTCAGCCTCCCCAGTAGCTGGGACTACAGGCGCCCGCCACAACATCCGGCTATTTTTCTGTTGCAGATTGACAGGGGCTGAGTTTGAACCCGCCACCCTTGGCATATGGGGCCAGCACCCTACCCACTGAACCGCAGGCACCACCCCCCAAACAAATATTTTTAAATAGAGAGGACAAAGAGTGGCTTTAGAGGTTTTAAAATGTGAGTCAGCTCTGAGTTATCTATAAGAAATATATTTAATCTATAAAGACACACAGACTGAAAATAAAGGAAAGAAGAAAGGTATTCCATACAAATAGGAGCCATAGTTGGCGCCGGAGGCTCAAAAGAGTAGGACACAGGCACCATATGCCGGAGGTGGTGGGTTCAAACCCAGCCCCGGCCAAAAACCGCAAAAAAAAAGCAAATAAGAACCATAGGGGTAATAAAAGTAGCAATGTAAATATGTTCATTTCTTCCCTTTTTAAAATCAACATTAAAAGACGTTTAATATCATAAGCATTCTAACATTTATAATTTCACATAGTCGTAGGCTTCATTATACCTTTATCTGCTTTAGAGCAATGGTTCTCCACTCTGGCTTTCCAATATCATCACAACTAAAACTCTTGCTAATCCAACCACACACCCTGTCACAACAACTGAATTAGAACCTCGGGGAGTGAGACTCCGGCCTCAGCCATCATAATACTCTCTGGTGAACTACAGTGTGGCCGCAGAGTTTCAGGAGTATGTTTTCTAACTTTAAATGGATTTTATAGTAATCATATCTCCTGTGGTGCAACAAGATACATTTGAAATTCATTATTTTTTCACTTTTTGGTTTAGCTTCATTTTCTTTGTTTAAATGCAATGAAATTTTAATCTTTTTTTTTTCACAAAGGTACTCACTCTCCTTAAAGCGATATTCTGTCTATATTTCTATAACTTTCTATCATCTCTCTCTCTCTCAGTAGGTATTAACTACAGATGTGTGTCTTGTTCTAAGCAGTCCAGACATATTTTCTATAACGTTAAAAAATAATGTGGCAAGGACTATTGTCAGGTGACAGAACTGGGGCTTGAGTGTTTAACTTTCTTAAATGTGCCCTTCTCTAAAGCTTGACTTTTATTACACTTGTAATAAGTGTATTCCATTAGATAATTGATCATAACTAAATTTATACTCATAGTTATTCTTTGAAAGATGAATTATTAACTTATGAATGATTGAAAGTATCCTTCTATATACTTATTTTGACATTTTCGTTGCTGGTTTTTATGTGCATGGAACTAGAACAAGGCCATGGATGTTTGCAGTTTAATTTTAACATTTCACAGCTTGCATTGGTGAAAATATATGTATTTACGATGTGATAGTTAAATGGGTATACATCAGGGCTAAAAGAAGGAAATGAATATCCATAATTAAATTTTTATATGTTATAGCTTGTAGTAGTGAAATAAATATCTGTCAATGACATAAATGTTAAATGTTTATATGTCAGCGTCTAGAGTACAGAAATTAATATCTTCAATTAAATGTCTATGTGTTATGTAAGATTTTGATGAGGGCATTCCTCACAACTTGAAAATCCTTCATAACTTTTTCTATCTTCAGAAAGATACTTGTCCTTTTCTAGAAAACATGGTAAGGGTGGAGACCTGAAAGAATTTAATTTATGGAATGTCTGCTTTTTAACACAGTAAATTACTCATACGTCATTGTATATGTCTTTCATGATTTCAGTTTCTTAGTAAAGTTAAATTTCTTTTTCTCAGTCATTTTTTTAGCCCACTTTATTAATCATCCTCAATCATATTCTTTGTATAAATATTTACTAGGTTAAAAAAAGCCACATAAAATCATAAAATTAAGAAGGATTCTACCCAACAAAATTACTCAGATTATAATGAAAAAACACTATTTTGGTATTTCTGTTAATAAATTTTTCTTTATTGTGTCAATGCTGTGAAAATAATACCCAAAAATATTGAAATATTTTCCTTATATAAAGAAATATTCCGCAAGTGTTTGAGTAACAGCTTTAAAATTGTAGAGGGTGCCGTGCACTGGCCAGCTCTGACCTGCAGGTAGTTCGGCGCTGTCGTTGGGTAACTACTCCAGAATTTGTTGCAGAAACTCTGTAGTAAATAGCCTTAAAATGAGACATCTTTTGGTAATGGTGGGGAAAGGGTATATGGTAAAATCAGAATCATGGGTCATTTAAGGTTTTTCCTGGAAATTCTGTTAGGATAATGTTTACTAATATGAAACATCAATATTCACCACCCTGTTAAGATGGTAAGACTAACTAGGTAGGACGAAATACTACCAGACATAACGAAATTTAAGTATCTACTGATTCTATGTAGAAAATACAAATTTTTAACTGCGTAGTAGTTATAAACTGTTATTTCTTGTCTTGTAGCTTTTGCATTAGAAATATATAAATATATGCACACAGCTATACATCAATATCCTGACTTACAAACACACAAACACGTAAGTGTGTGGTATCAATTTGCTACATTTTTTTGTTGTTGTTGTTAACTTAGTGGAAAATCAGCATTTGTAAATTCTAGTTGCCACTCACCAAATCACTTTTTTGCTCAAGATATCTCCATTTTGATGGCCAATCAAGCTGTTTCATTGTACTTTCATCAGGCGAGGTCTGCACGTGTATCCCGGCAACCACACGCTGCAGGGGCTTCCGCTGCTTGAAGCACATGATGAGAAGGAAATTGCAGAGGACAAGAAACAAGGTGTATTTCTTTTCAAATTACTGTACATAATAAAATATTTCTAGATTGTTTTTGAAATAGTCGTATTTCCACCAGCTGAATCAATAAATTCTTAATTTTAAACATGTTTGTCTTTACTACTTAAATAAAAATGTCATATTATAAAAAGAAATGGGTTTTGGTTCTATAACAATTTAATTCAGACCGAGAAACCAAATACGAACACTTGCATTCGTTAACTGAATGTTACTTTCTCTTCAGCTTCAGAAGTTTTCCATTTTCATGATGCCAATGTCAAAATATATCTGAACTATAAAAATATGAAATAGCATATCAGCTACTTAGTATATGTTACGCATTCTAGAAATACTGTACTGATTATACTCACAATAACTGTATGATGAATACAATATTGATAGTGATGGGCATTTTTTCATGAAATCCACTCTGAATAGACTGACCTCACAATTACATCAATGATGATTAAAAAAGCTATCCAGCCCCAAGGATAAAAGCCACATACCTTCCGTGACTTGCTGGCTACATGTTAACAGGAGTCAGCTAAAAGTCTTCAGTGGCCGATATTCTATTTTGAGTGTATTTAAAAGACTAAAACAGGTTCCTCCGTATCCAACTGGACACATGTTTATGGACTTGCTCCAGCCTGTGTCTGTGCATGCAAACAAGATCCAGTGATAGTCAGAGACGTTAGTTAATACTTAGGAAACAGTTTCCAATGTATCAATGAATAAGAAAAAATGAAAAGACTTCAAGAAGTTCGAGAAGAACAAAAAATTAAAGAAATGATAAAGGAGAAAGACGAAGAGAGGAATCAATATAGTAAAAAACAACAAATCACGAGCAAAGATTAAAATACAAGAAAATAAAGGTCATGCCTGTTTTTTGTGTTGCTTTGAAAAAACTAATAAAGTATGAAACCAAACAAGTGGATAAAATGACTTGTATAATGATGACACATGTTTAAATTTGATTATTTGATTATGAGAATGGATTCATTTTCAGTAAAATAAATGGCAAAGCTGGGAGAGTAAAAATAAAATTGCATGATCTATAACTGATTAAAATCAAGTACCTCTCACCCCTCCACTACTATTAAACATGCTCACAGGAATGCATTTTCCCTTTTATTATACGATTGGTCTTTATGATCAATGTTCTTAACAAAAACTTTGAATTTCTAAAATACATGAGATAACCACTTTATCTATTTTAACATTAATAGAGTGTAAAATATACTTTTATATTCTAAAATCTATAATTAGTCATAGATGATAGTACATTGCTGTTTCAAGTTCTTTGGCAGAGCACTTAAGTAAATGTTGAATAAAATAAGAATGCAAATAGGGAGGGTGCCAAAAAAAATGCACGTTTTAAGAAAGGAAAAAAAGCTGTATTAAAATTGTAATACTCAAGTCACGTTTGACTCCTGTAATTATGAGAGATACAAGATACAGTATACAATAAAAAATGTTACTGATATACATTGAGTATTGTAATTTTAATACAACTTCTTTTTCTATCTTAAAATGTGTATACATTATTGGTGCCTTCTTTGTGGCACGTATGTGTGTATGTGGGTATGTATATAAAAATATATATACTATAAAGAGAAATATATAGACACATAATTATTATTATTATTTAGAGACAGAGTCTCATTTTGTCGCCTTTGGTAGATTGCTGTGGCAACACAGCTCACAGCAACCTCCAACTCCTGGGCTTAGGTGATTCTGATTCTCTCGCCTCAACCTCCCGAATAGCTGGGACTACAGGTGCTCACCACAACGCCTGGCTATTTTTTTGTTGCAGTTTGGCCGGGGCTGGGTCCAAACCCACCACCCTCGGTATGTGGGGCCGGCACCCTACTCACTGAGCCACAGGTGCCGCCCTGACATAGAAACAATAATTTAAATATAGAAAAAGAAGTGCATAAAATAATTTATTAAAATAATAAATGATGTTAATAATTTTAAGGTAACTATTAAGATAGCCCAATTTCATGGGGAAGCCTTTATATCTGTACTGAGGAGCAGCCCAGCATCCACACTTTGGAATCCATCCCCAAATGTTTGTAAGCCCAAGTCTGTCATGGGCTCCTCCTGACCGAAGGCTGAGTGCAGCAAGCTTAGAAAGGCAGAGGTGTTCCTAGCACACACAAACATGTCTGATGTCTAGATTTAGTTTGAAAACTCCCTAATGGTTTGCAGACTTCCTTAGACTACATGGCCCTCCAGGATGTTTCTATCCAACTTTATCACCCACCCCTTTCATGCAGGTTCAGACTTGAGCTTCCTCCCCACCCAGTCCTGTCCCCTTTTCTTTCACAAGTCTATTTTCCTGAATAAAATTCTTACGTATTTAATTATGCCTTGTTCTCAAAGGAACTGAACTAAAACACCATTTTTATGTATCATGAATTTATGTTAATTATACCAAATCAGAATTAGAAGTACTTCCAAGAATAGCTATAAAAGAGGAAAAGCAAATGTGTTTTCATACATTTTTAATGCACTTCACAAAAGTTAGTTATCAATACACAGACTGTCGTGCACTAAAGGAACTTTTATAATCAGCCCCCAGGATTAGTGTACAGTTTGCCTTCATGACTGACTTTTGGATACCAAATTATGAATTGATTTTATGCACTAGCTTTTAATAATTATAATATTTTCTTAATTTTATGTAAAGAACATAAAATCAATCAAAATCCAACAAGAAGAAATTTTCAATTACTAGTATTCTCTGGAATTTCCACGTGTTCTGGAAACCCATTGAAATACGTCGGCTTTCTCCCTGGAATAACTCACATCTATAGTATTTCCTCTTGATATATTGTATTTGTGTGATTTTAATGTAGCCCTTTGCTCTAGAAACAGTGGAGCATACTGCTTTCTTAGTTGATTTTATTTTTTCAGTAAGTTCATAATAATTTTTAGTGCACTACTCTTCAACAATGTCCTAGACAGCGGTTCTCAACCTTGGGTTGCGACCCCTTTGTAACAATGAAAATACATCACGGCATTAGGAAGGTTGAGAACCACTGTCCTAAATTGTAAGTGCAGTACATAATACGTTGTATGTTAGTTATATTAAAATAATCGTGAATGTTATTATAACTAAATATTTTGGCACATCAATGATTATTTCTGTGCATGTAGAATAAATTTTTAGCAGAATTCCTATAAAAATACTCATTTAAAATTATATATTGACAAATAGCCCTTAGAAGGGTTAAAATAATGTACATATTTATATGAGCCCCTATATCACTAGTCATAATTGAGTTTAACTTTTAATACTGTGGAGAAAAAAATATCATTTTGTTTAAATGTATATTTTTTTGAGTTCTAGAAAGGCCCATTTGTCTCTCTCTCCCTCTTTTTTTTTTTTTCCACCTTGTATTGTTTGGTATTATGATTCTGTGAATTGCTTCTATATTGCTTTTCATCATTTTATATTAATAAAATGAATTTTGTTAATGAATAATACAAATACTCTAGTCTTGAAGTTCTGGGATAAACTAATCTGTAGTACATGGCTAAATTATATTTGTGAATATGGCATACCCATGTTTCTAAAGCAAAGCTACATTAGAAACACACATATAGTCAAACACTGAGAGAAAAACAGGTATGGGCATTATTCTGGGAAGAAAGCCTAATTGGAGCTTTTGTAGGTTGGGTTCCAGACCATTGCAATAAAGTAAATATTGCAATGAAGGGAGTCACACATATTTTTTTTTAGATTCTCAGTGCATATAAAAATAATGTTTATAATGTACAGTAGTTATTGAGTATGCCATAACATTATGTCTAAAAATATATGTACCTTAATTTAAAATATTGTCCCAAATGCTAATGATCACATGAGCCTCAGCAAGTCATGATCTTTTTGGTGGAGGGTCTTGCCTCATGGTTAATGGCTACTGACTAGTAGTGGTGGCTGTCCAGGGTGGTTGTAGCAATTTCTTAAAATAAGACAACAATGAACTTGCTGCACTTATTGATTCCTCTTGTGGCCAAATGTTTCTCTCTAGTATCAAATGGTATTTTGTAGCATTTTACCACAGTAAGACCTATTTAAAAATTAGAATAAGTTATTTCAATAACTTATGGAAACTTATTGAAATAACTTATTACTTACAGCAACCTCAAACTCTTGGGCTTAAGCAATTCTCTTGCCTCAGCCTCCCAAGTAGCTGGGACTACAGTTATAATCCCTGTTGTTGCTTTATCAAGTTTATGTAATATTCTAAAGCCTTTATTGGTTTTTCAAGTATAACCAGGAGTATAATTCAAGTATAATTTACCAGGAGCAAATTCCATCTCAAGAAACAACTTTCTCATTTATAAGCAGTAACCCCTCACCCATTCACTTTTCATTATGAGACTGCAGCAATTCAGGCACATCTTCATAGTCCGTTTCTAATTCTGGTTTCTCACTATTTTTCCCACATCAGCACTTACTTCTTTGACCGGTCTCTTGAACCCCTACAAGTTGCCCATGATGATTGGAATACAAATACCTGTTAATGTTAACATTTAACCTCCTGTCTTCAATCACTTTTTTGTTCTTTTTTTTGAAACAGTCTTTCTCTGTCTCCCTAGCTAGAGTGCCATGGTGTCATTGCTCCCAGTGACCTCAGACTCTTAGGGTTAAGTGATCTCTAGCCTCAGCCTCCCAAGTAGCTGGGATTATAGACACCACCACAACACCTGCCTAGTTTTTCTACTTCTAGTAGAGACAGGGTCTCGCTCTTGCTCAGGCCAATCAATCTCAAACTCCTGAGCTCAAATAATCCATGTGCCTCATCCTCCTGGAATGCTAGGGTTACAGATGTGAGCCACCATACCCAGCCTATTCTTTTTTTTTTCTTTTGGGACTCAGAATCTCACTCTGTTGCCCTCGGTAGAGTGCCATGGCATCACAGCTCACAGCAACCTTAAACTCTTGGGCTTAAGCAATTTTCTTGCCTCAGTCTCCCAAGTAGCTAGGACTACAGGTGCCCAACACAATGCCTGGCTATTTTTTGTTGCAATTGTCATCGTTGTTTAGTTAGCATGGGCTGGATTCGAACCACCCGCTTTGGTATGTGTAGCTGGAGCTGTAACCACTGTGCTATAGGCGCCAAGCCAACACTCAGCCTATTCTTAATGGCATCTAGTATACTAAATCTTTTCTAGAATTTTGTTGATTAACTTTGCCCAGATCTGTCAGAGGAATCAGATACCTATGGTGGCTATAGCCTTGCAAATATATTTCTTAAATAATGAGGCATGAAAGTAAAAATTATTCTTTGATCAATAGGCTACAGAATAAATGTGTGTCAGCAGGCGTGCAAACAACATCTCCATCAAAGCTGCACATCTCCATCAAGTCCTTGGGCGATCAGATGTATTGTTACTGAGGAGCAGCATTTTGGAAGAAATCTGTTTTGTTTTGTTTTGTTTTCTCTGAGCAGTATGTTTCAACAATATGCCTAAGATAGTCGGCAAATCATGCTGTAAACAGATGTTCTGTCATCTAGGACTTGCTGTTCTATTTATAGAGCACAGGAAGAATAGATTTAACAATTTTTAATGGTTTTTGGATTTTTGGCATCGTCAATAAGCATTGGCTTCACCAGCTGCTTTAGCCCCCAGAAGACATGTCAGCCTGTCCTTTGAATCTTTGAAGCCAAGCACTGACTTACTCCTCTCAAGCTGTAAAAGTACCAGATGGCATCTTCTTCTAATAGAAGGTTGTTTGGTCTACACTGAAAATCCTTTGTTCAGTGTAGGCACTTTATCAATCATCCTAGCTGGATCTTCTGGATAACTCACTGCAGCTTTTACATAGTGCTTGCTGCTTCGTCTTGCACTTTTGTGTTCTGAAGCAGGCTTCTTCCTTTAAACCTCATGAATTAAATTCTTTTAGCTTCAAACTTTTCCTCTGCAGCTTCCTTACCTCTCTCACCCTTCGCAGAATTAAAGAGAGTTAGAGCCTTCCTCTGGATTGGGCTTTGGCTTACGGGAAAGTGGCTGTTTTGGCCAGGCAGTTAGACATGAGCAAAGCAATGGTGGGTGCAGATAGGTCATTTCAGACTGGTTTGGGTTGGGCTGACCTGAATTATGGTGGGAATGCAGCTGGTCGAGGCCTTGCAGCTGGATTGCCTTGAGACAAGGGAATGAAGTGAATTGAGACCTTGTGTTAGGTGAGTAGTTAGGAATGGCTCTCCTCAGAAAGAGGACAAGGCAAGGCCTCCAGTCCTACGTTGTGGTACCTCTCACTTTAATCTTGTCCCAACTGACTGCTCACACCTGGGGAGGGGGGATCACCCTAACAATGCACTAATCAGAACTTAGCGTGCCAACTGAAAAGAATGTAGAAGACTGTTTAGCCTACCAGCAGGTACAACGGAGTCTTGCAGATGACCTAGAAGAGCCGTGGGACCAATTATCATGAGGCCCACCACTACCATGGTCTCTCAGAGAGCCTCATGAGAGGTCTGAATGCACAGTAGGACTCTGGTACCAAGGCGACCTCTCAATCACAAGGTGGGCATGACCAAGGTGGTGAAAAGATAACGTTGGGCCACAGCCTTCTTTTCTTTGTCATGTCAATGGAGCCCATTCACTGCCTATGGTGAATGTATCTTGTTCTGTGAGCCTATAACTTGCTCTTACTCTGTATACAAACCTTTCTTCTTTTAAATAACCTTTGTTTCATGCTTGCCTTACTTTGGGGTTTCTGGTTATTTTTTGACCAAGAGCATTCCAAGAACTGAGAACCCAGGAAGCTGCCTTAAAATCCAACATTGTATATTTCTAAGAAGCAGCTGGTACCTCAAAGTTGGGTGTAGTTAATAAATCATCGTTTTCTTGCTAAAACTGTGTGTTTGCACATACTTTATACAAAATACAAAACATTTTCTATTGTGAGTCAAGGAAATGAACTTGGACCTTTTATATGTGAATATTTTCTGGAGGAGATATGGATTATTTGAAATTGAAAGCATACTAGTTGGACCTTAATAAATACTTTGCAATCAAAAAAAAATTATTTCAACAGCTACCTTAAGCCACCACTGGGCCATTCTTACTCTTGTAGGTGGGTTGCCTTGAGATAGAGGCTGGTTAATGTACTAGGGATTTTGATGTGGTCACACAGATGCCATCATGCTGACCTACGCTGTTGGAAACGGAGTTGATTAAGACTCTGAAAAAAAAAAAAAAAGACTCTGGGAGATTTCTGAAACGCAGCTGATACCCCTCAAAGTTGTGTAAAACCAGTTTCCATGGAGGCTGTAGTCACTAGAATGGGGACTGGCTTACTGTACAAGTCATTAATACTTAATAAACCTTCTTTTTCTTGCTAAAACTGTAATCATTCTTTTTAATTATTTTAAATCCCCAGCCACCACCATGCCTCTTAATAGTTTGACCTTCATCTTCTATCCAGACCACTAAGACTTTCTCCATATTAGCAACCGTTTTGCTTTTCTGTCATTTATGGGCTCACTCGAGCAGGGTGGAGGTGGGGGTGCTGTCTGGTTCTCAGTTCCTGGTGTGGTCGTGGCGGAAGAATGACCAGACCCACTAAAAGCAAGGCAAGCATGAGATATATGTGGACACCTCCTACCATGGCAAAGAAAAGACTCCAGTAATGGGCTGGGTTCTCTTTTGGTTTTTGGGGTGGGGTTCTCCTCATAGTTTAGATGTTACCGTGAGACCATTTTGACAGAGAGTTAATGGCATGACAATCAGCTTGGAGTCGCTTTCCCGACCCCGCATTCCTCCCTCCCCAGATGTTCATTACTTTTTCTTTGTACTTACAACTTTGCTGTCTGCTGCAAGAGGCCGTGTTTTCATGCTCTCTTTGTTTTTAACATGCTTTCCTCGCTGAGTTTAATCATTTCTAGCTTATGATTTAAAGTGAGAGATGCAACTCTTCGTTTCACTCCAACAATTAGAAGGCATTGTAGGGTTGTCAACTGACCTAATGTCAATATTGCTGTGTCTTAAGGAATAGGGACGTCCTAAGAGAGATATGAGAATGGTGGGACCCGTGATTGGAGCAATCAGAATGCACGGAATATATTTTGATTAAGTTTGCTGCCTTATACGGGTGCAGCATGACACTCAAAGCCATCACACAGAAACATCAAAGATCATGATACACATCGTCATAACAGGCATAATAATGAAAAAGTGTGAAACATTGTGAAAATTAATAGAATATGACAGACACAATGTGAACAAATGGCATTAGACAGAAAGGCTGGTAGACTTTCATGAGGTAGGGTTGCCAAAATCCTTTAATTAGTAAACAAAAGAATATATAATGTCTGGGACAGGTTATAAGTCAAAAGCAAAATGAAGGAAGTTTGCCTGTATTTTGCTTAAGTATCCATAAATATTTGGTTAAATATCCAAAAATTAAATTATTCTTTTGATTACTTAAAGTTTTATAGTCTGATTTTGGCACAGATGACACTAATTCTCTAACAATAACTTCTGCCTTATTGAAAAGTTGAATACTGACTTGACCTCACTTTGAAATTCTCTCAGCCTGGAATTAGTGAAAAGTTTTATGCGGATTATTCAGTCAATTTCATTTATTCTTCTTTATCTGTTAAAATTTACTTTTTTACAGGTCCTTTAACTCTAATTTTCTAAAAATATTTTAATCTATATTTCAGCATATATTGCTATAGCTTTTTGATGCTACCTATTAAGATTTTTGCTTCCAATCTGCAGTTAGTTTCTGATTGTGGATTGCAGCTGCATTGATCAAGAAGCTCTTGCTGTATTGATAAATAGTGCTCAGGACACAGTATAATTGTGTAAGTGTTAGATATGATATTATGGGAGAAGCAGAGAAGTGATTGAAAATTTTAAAAAACTGACATTACTTTTGCCTTTAAATATTTGTTACATCAAATAATTATTTTATGATTCAGCAAGATTTAAAGTCAAAACCTAAAATGAGTGGCGTCTGAGAAGGATCGATTTCTATGTGGTACTGCGTCTTTCTTGTCACGACACATAAGTACATTTATCATAATTTACACTCTCATAAAACAAAAGAAGTAAAGAATATGGACTGTAAGGTATTTTATAGTTTTGTAATTCCCAAGGTCGAATATCTCTCATTTTACCATGAAAAATAAAAGTAGAAGCATGTTCTAGATATAAATTCATGTTATCTAAATTGCTACGGCAGTAGAAGTCTTGATGTAACATAAATCTTTTGAGGAGAGCAAACAGGAAAGAATGGAGGTGGGCTTTGTATTCAGAAATGTCCATATTTATAGAGAGGAATATATACACGGGGACAACTGGAAGGAAGAGGAGCATTATTCTGCATTTGATTTCATGCAGTGTTACTGACGTTGGTAGAGTATAAAGCTCATCTCAAAACAGATTTTTAATAAAGATGAATTAAGCTAATAAAGTCAAGAAATCAGGCAGTAAGATAATCGATGTACCTTAATTGTATAAAAATTGCCATGAGAATCCCACATTACTTCTTAGATGTATTTAATAACCACTTAATCTTTTGCTATGTTTTATAAATTTCAGCCTGAACAAAATTGTAGATCTTAAGAGAAAAGGGAAAGAAAAGAGATATGTAGGAGTAGATTTCTGCTCTTTCCTTCTAAATTATGGACATAATGGAAATAATAATATTTTGGTTTCATAGTGCTTTTCTACCTTGTAGCTTAAAGTTCAAAGATTCAACTAGATGATCTCTCTGTCTCTCCCCCATTCTTTTTCTCTCTCTCTTTTACCTATTCTACGAAGCCAAACATACAATAAAAACTTAAGGTTCTGACTGCTTCCCTGATAAATTCTAATCATTGTCATTCTGTTCCTTTCATTATATGACAAGGTATATATATTTTTTAAATTGCATATATATGTTTTAAATGTTTTCTAGTGAGAAAAGTCTGGTATTCACCTCTTAGACTGGTGCTGCACTTATGCAGCTATATCTCTGTGTGGTTGAGGCCAAGGCTATCTGTAAGAAGTGTTTGCACCCCCAGTGTGTTATTAGTAGGAACATTTAGCAGAGATCTGAGCATTTATTAATGAAAATGGAGTTCTTATCCCAAAACTCTTAGAGAGAAGTTATCAATAAAAATTTTATTGCAACATGAAATTGTGTCAGACCATTAATATAAAACAAATATAGATAGCACTCACAGATTGAAATTGGAAGGAGATAAATGTCATAATGAGAAAATGGACTGAAAAATGCTGAATGTCACGAATCCATTTCTTCACAAGCCATAATTTACAACAGTGACTCTACTTACAAGAGTGATCTTTGTAAAATTATAGATGGATGAAAAACCATCATTCTGAACATTTTTAAATTGTCATATTTAATTGTCTGTGCTGGCTTATTGCTTTAGTCAAGAACTTTCTATCTGGGGGTTTTCTTTCAGTTAAATACATTATCTTCATATAAAATATTTTCATGAATATATCTAGCCTAACTGCTTGCTGCTTTTTAATTCATCATTGTTTTATTCGTTATAGTATTAAATCTTATTAAATTGCAAGTATTTACTCTACAATTATCATTACTTATCTCCTAATTTTATTTCCAAAAATAAAGATACTGGGGGTTCCAAAAAGCAAAAGTCCAATTCAACTAGCTTAAGTAAGAACATTGTAGTGTGTCTCAAAGAACCTAAGACAGGTATATGTAGTATAATGTGTGGCAGAATCTAATGGGGTTCAAGAGTTCAACTGCCATTACAACAGATTTTCTTAAAAGTTTTCCCAACACATCTGTGTCCCGTTCTTCACTCCTGACATAGAAAATGTCCTCCACTTCTTGAAAAGTTGGCAGAGTAGTCAACGAGGTACATTTTGCTAAACCACAGCTGTTAGAAATAGACTTTGCTCCTCCTTCTGTCTCTCTTCCCACAAGGCTCTTTCCTTCTGTATTTTTCATTTTTTGTTTTCAAGTTCCTAAATCCTTAACAACAGGAACCAGATTGGCCCAAGTTGTATCAGATACTCACCCTGGGGACACTTCCAGGAGGAAAATATCCATCCATTTTAAATGGCTACTACTTTGGAAAATGTGCGAACGGATGACATTTTCAGAAAAGGTGAGTGATCTCAAGTTCAAGAACTATTGTGTAGACAAGGCAACTGGCCCATTACTTCAACAAATGCTATTTTTACCAATTTTTTCTCATTTCAGATTCATATGAGAGTACAGACGTTTAGGTTACCTTGTTTCCATTTCTAAAGTTTAAGTTGTAGTTGAGCCCTTCCCTCCCCCTCCCCGTGGGCTGCTGAACATCGTGCACATTAGGTGACAACCTGCCAATCCCTGGACTTCTTCTCCCCTCCCCTCCCCCTCACTAGAATATACTTGTGGTTTTCTCTCCTGTGGGCGTGTAGTTGTTTATCTACGGCTTTGATATTAATATTGAATACATTGGGTATTTGCAAGCATGTGTTTCATTTCAGCTTCTGGGTAAATGCAAAAGATATAGAGTCTCCATCTTTTCTTATGCTGAATTACTATTATATATGTATCTATATCTATCTATATTTATATCTCTATCTATCTTTATCTATTTATGTCTATCTAATCTATTTAATATAGTTTGTTAACCTCAGTTTGTTAACCCAGTCACAGATTAATGGACACGTTGATAGCTTCAACATCTTGGTAATTGTGATTTGAGTACAATAAACAGTCTATTGCAAATGCCCCTGTGATAAAATCATTATTTTTTGTCTGGATAACTAGTAATGGGATCACAGGATCGAATTGAAGGCCAACTTTCAGTTCTTTGAAAAATCTCCCTAATTCTTTCCATAAAAGTTGTATTAGTTTGCAATCTCACCAGTAGTGACAAAGTATCCCCTTCTTTCCACATTCACGCCAACATCTGCAAAACTTCTAACTTTCATAACACTTCCCCTCCATTTTCCACTTCTTTTTGAAATTATATTAATTTACCACCCAAAATCTGTGATGGTAAATATTAATTTTTTATTGTCTCAAAGATTTTTTGTCATTTGATTTGTTTACAAGCTCTCTGTGTGACTTATCCTTTCTTTTTCAAGTTTTTTAGCTTGTTTTGGTATACTTTCTTTTGTGCTGCCCAAACCAGTAGTCCAGTGCTTCATTTAAAATCCTAAGCACACGTCACAGGAAATTTGCTGAACTTGCATTTTTAATGTAAGTCTTTGGGGGGTAATTTTTGTTTTTCTTTAAGGGGAGAAAATAAATAGGGTCATGAATGCAAAATTTTGCACATGAAACTAAGTATCTAATTATGCTTTTCTATAGCAGATTGTGCTGGGCTCCAGAGGTATGCACTTAAATAGCTCTTCAGTGTTCTGAAACACCAAGTAATGGCATTCTAAAATTTCCATTTTCTTCCTATTGGAAAATCAGTTTATCAACTGTGGTCAGAGAATAAACATGTCTGTATCATGACAGAATCTACTAAACCAAACCAACCATGTTTATAGTTTATTCTGGGAGAAAATCAAGCTCCTGTCATTTTGAAGTTTCAGTGCCATAGGAACTTGCATGGCGCATGAAACTAAATGTTTCTTCCAACATAGAAACACACTATAGGAATTTTTTCCAGAGCACTGTTCACAAATGTCTTAAACACATTTTTTTTTAAATATGTCAGACCAAGTTAAAATTAAAGTGTCTGGAAGAGTACAAATCAAGGACCAATGAAGGCTTTATTCTCCCTAACAAGGTGTTTTAACCCACTATGACCTTATCTGTGAGTGAGTACATATACACACGTACATACAAATATAAGGTGTGACAATTACGTCTGCAGACTTGTCCTAGGAAAAGCGCTCCACACCTCATGGCTGAGTCTCACTGTGTGCCCTTCTACGTGTGCCCCTTGAACTATGCACTGATGCCAGTGGCTAGATAATCCTTCAAAACATTTTTGGAATGCTTTTTCTTGACTGGCCATCAGAGTTGCTTTTGTATTATGCTTGATGGACTGAACCACAACAAAATGTCTTCCTTTTCTATATTTCCTTTATTTTCTGGTAAAGAAAAAAGTCATGTCATTGGGGGCCAAATCACGTGTGCAGGGCAGAGGTTCCAACACACTATCTGGTTGCTGGCTAAAACGTCCTCCTGGATAGGGCTGTGTGAGCCGGGCACTCTCAGGATGCTGGAGCCGCACCTTTCTCCTGACAAGATTTTCAGTTAAGATTTTCCTAACTGTTTCTGTATCGATGTTTCCTTGGTCTGCTGTGCTTCCCACAGTCGGCTGGTGATTTTGACACAGAATTCGATGAATGTTTGCAATGCTTTTATCAGCCTGTTTGTGATTAGCTGACCTGACTTCTCTTTACCAATGACACTTTTTTTCCCTTCAGAAAAATATGTAATTCATCTCTACACTGCCATTTTCTTCATGGCATCAGGACCATACATTTGGACTAGAAAGTCCCTGATTTCACTTCGACTCTTGCCAAATTTAACAAGAAATTGAATGTTTGTTCATTGCTGTAATTCAAGTTCCAACAATCTCACAGTGGTCCACAAAACACACAACAACGATAAAGAATGCCACTGAGAAAGACCCCGCCACACGTCAACATGGACACGGCTGTGAGCCCCAGACATAGCGAGGTTCTGAAATCACACTGAGCTGTTTGTACGGGGCGGCCGATGTGATTGCATGTTGGCAAGTCACAGGCTTCATTGTGAGAGAAGTTTATATCTCTATCATGGCCCGTATCATGTGTCTTTCTGGGGCATTATTCTTTCTTTCATGAATTTTGCATCTTTCAATATTCAGCCACTATGAAACACAAATGATTTCTTTTTATTGACTTTGTTTTTATTTTATTTCACTGAAATACTCTCCAAAAGAATATTCTCTACTATGGCAATTTTGGAAGTGGTTATAAATATTCCAGATACAAAAAGAATAGCAGAGAGATAAGCTACTACAAAGTGAGTTTTTTATTATGAATGGTGCATATGATACTCAATGCGTTTTTTAAGTTTAAATTAAGACAAACCAATTGTATAGTAAGTGCTAAAAAATACAAAGCATATAAATTAGTTATGCCAACGAGTGCCACTCAGATTCAGATGCTGCTGATCATGGGGGAATCTTGCTCACTTTTTATAAAATGTTAACTTTGATGAACAAATCCGTGGTTATTCAAGAAAAAACTATTAAGAGAAATGTTAAGTTCACATAATTATAGGTGTATTTTTAATTATTGACCTACTTTGAAGATTGTTTTTAAACTTATTATTTCAGGTTCTTGCCAATTTCGTGTTGTCCCACAACGGAAGTGTCCAACTTAGAATAAAGTTACCACTAGCTTTCGTTTACATTTATGTTCTTTAAATCAGGCTGTTCATCAGCTCACTGATAGGAAAAATACCAAAGGAGAAAAGAAGGAAAAGTTCTCCATGACCTTGGAATAACTAGAAATTAGTTGAAAGGGAGTGGAAACAGGATGATCAAAAGTAATGTGTATGTAAATATGAAAAATGTCCTTAACAATAAACTAAACTGTAAATGAATTTATAAAGAAAATGGAGGAAACAGTTAAGTACAGCCTTCTTTTGAATAGAAATAAAGTGGTGAGAAGTTGGGAGTGACAAATGACAGGAACATGAATGAGCCACTTGCTTCCCAGAACTATTGAACTCTCTAACCAGAGGTGGGACTAGAAGGCACAGGTTATAAAACCCAGGGCCATGTGGGATCATCTATAATGAGAATGACAATTTATCAAGTCGGGTGTTTTTAAGTTTACAATATAGTTTTGTTAGCTATAGTCACCATACTACTTAGTAGGTGTCTATGAATTACTCTTCTTGCATAACTGAAACTGTACATTTTGACCAATATCTTCTCCTAAGCCCCTGGCAATCATTTGTCCACTCTTTGCTTCTATAAGTTTGACTGTTTTAGATTCATGTAAATGGCCTTATGTTAGTGTTCATCTTTTTGTGTCTGGATTATTTTACTGAGGATAATGCTTTTCAGTTTCATCTATGCCATTGAGGATGGCAGGCTCTACCTTTAAGGCTGAGTGATATTCCACTGTGTGTATAGATCACATTTTCTATGCTCCTCGGTCCATCGGTGGACCTTCAGATTGCTCTTGTGTCTTTACTATTGTGAATAAAGGTGCAATGGTGCAGATATCACTTCAAGATCCCATGAATTTTAGTGTAGCTTTTTTCTTTAGTTATAATGCACAGACACCTATACAAAATAATTCAGGCAATAATATACTTCATTAAATTAATGCACATTAGTTTCAATAAATTTATTAGCAGGCAGGATAATCAGACGTCAGCATATACAGCAGTGGTTCTCAACCTTCCTAATGCCACAGTCCTTTAATACAGTTCCCGTGGGTCATGACAGGAACCGTTGCTATAGACTAATTTTCTAGTCAGTTATGGGCAAGATAAGGTCACCTGGTATATTACCATTATTTTTATAGAAATCATAATGTAGACATTTTCCTAAAGAAAGAAGCTTGGGAGCTTAGTTAATATTTGTATTAACTGATAATCAATAGTAATGAATGATAGTGGCATTATAATACAGTACATTACCAGTATCAAACAAGAGGTGATAGACTACATGACTATCTGTAACTTTTGTGAATGAAAATTCATCCCTGAATCCATTATACACTGTACCCTCCTCTTACCACATCATTTGAATTTGTCTCAATTAAGATGACTAACAATTTTTTAATTGATGAGCCATATGCCCTATTTTCTCTTTCTTGAGAACTATAAAATTTAGAATCACATCTCCATGTTACAATTATCTTCAGAATTACAAACTCACAATTCTTGCCTTTAGCCTATCCACTTGGGTAAACTGAAAACCCTGTACAATACCAATCTTAGCAAATCCAAGATTGAATTTATTACCTATTTTCAAATACATATTCCCTACATCCTCTTTATTTAGAGTTTTTAACTGAATTACATTTTATTGAAATTTAATCTCCACTTTATTTCAAAACTAAAACTTTTAGTGTTAAGCCTGCATTTCTCCTTATCTCTCATTTCTTGGTATCTTTATCATTGAACATGATGTCAAGTTCTTCTAAACTAATGAAATAATATTATCCCAAATCATTTTGTTCCAGGTCATCTTTCATATAGTCAGTTGATCTTGTCAAGTCAATGATTAAAAAAACAAACAAAAATCTGTTGATCACTTTTTGTTTGTAGGAAAAACAGAGCAGACCACCCCTCTGCCCCCGACTGTCACCTCCTGCTGCTCACCCTCAGAGCCTATGGTCCACTGTGACTCTCATCATTATTCAGGCAGTCAAGGTTTTCTTATTCTTCTCAAGATAGAGTACCTAGTTTCTACCTTAAGCAAACTTCTCCCTGTTCTTTGAAATCCTACTCAACATTCCTGTCCTGAATGGAACTTTCCCCAATCACAGAACAACACAGGCTAGTCTTCCCTTCAGGTACACACAGCATATATCTCGCTTTTCACTTATGACACGTAATCACCTGCTTTAATTTTCATGTTTATTGTCCTCATTTGAATGATGAGCTTCTTGACAATGTTGTGTCCCACATGCCCTAAAACAATGACATCATCCAATTATACCATGCTACTCAGGTGAATATGGGCATTAAATCAGATGTGGAGAAGGAGAAGAAACAAACAACTATCAAACACTAGCACCCAGTGGTTCACCAGTGACTTGATATTCTCATTTAGAATTGTCCTAGAACAATCTTGTTGTAAATGATGCTTGTATTGCATATTAACTTATTCCATGAAAAACAAACAAACAAATAAAATTATCTTCTATCATCTCTTTAAAAGTAAAGCTTAATTAATAAATTCTGAGGGTTGTTATTTAACAAACAGAAAAGCTTATATTTTGAATTGACAACTTTACAATTATCAATACACATACCATATACAATAAAAACTAATTAAGACAACAATTAAATACAGGAACATACACGAGATCCATCCTCGTCCGGCAGACCCATTATACCAGCTGACGTGAACAACAGAACTGTGTCCTGTGATCTTTACTCTGCTACACTATTATAACCTACTCTGAGAATGTGTTGTTACATCCCTAACATCTAAATCTGACTCCACCAGAGAAAAGGACGCGTCATAAACTAAGAGTAGACAACTGGATAAAACTTTAATTGATTACTTAAGCATCAATTTCTGTATGTAAATTGTTGAGATCTTTTTACTACAAGGATAATGAAAGCAAGTCTTTTTGCCTTCAGAAATCTTTCATTCAAATGTCTCAGAAATCTATACAGCTATTCTAAATGAAACTCAAAAATGTTCCATAATATACTTATTAATCAAAAAACATAGATATGTGATTTCCATATAATAAAATTCACCTAGTAACTAATATTTCTCACTTATAGTTACAACCATAAATTAATATAATGTAAAACCGATCAAACTCACAAAAGGCTAGAATCTTTGTCTGAAAAATAATTAGAATATGTCAAATTTTTCCTTTAAACTATTTTAATTATTTATTGATGCTCTGTTACCTGCTTTTACCGAGTGTTTAAAAATCCTTTAATGTAAAGATACAAGATTAAGCACTTGCTTCAAATTTAATATGCATATATCTAAAAATTTCACTTAAATATTATTTCTGATTTGAATTCAGAATTCAGGGTCAGCAATTTCTTTCTACAAAGAGCCAGCTAAATAACAGTTTATGTTTCAAGCTACATGCAGTATCACTTTTATATTCATTTTTAGTTAAACTTTTAAAATGTAAAATGATTCTTAGCTCAGTCTGTATCTACAGAACTACCCTAAAGGTCTGTTATTATGTTATTATTGTTTAAGAAAGACCAAAAAGGAAAAATTATATTGAAAGGGTATTTTCCTTATTGGAAATTAATCATTAGATTTGAACATTACACAATTCAGAATAATATAGTAGAAAAACACAAGTATATAAATGATTATTTTTCAGTTTACAGAGATGGTATATGTTGGTGGAATGTCATGAAATATTCTATTATTACTCACCTTTAAATTAAGAAAAGAGGTTTTTTTTTTTTTTGAATAATAGTACTTTTGAAGGAAGTGTACTTTCCAAACTAGTATAAACATAAATCAGTGAAAACAAATATTTCTTTCATTAAAAATAAAACACAGAAATAAAAGTTCAGAAGTATAAACCATCAAATTAATATGAACAGCAGCATTACCTTTCAGACAATTGCCAAATGCTTTGAAATTCCACATTATATTCTATGAGTTTCAGGTTGAATATTAAAAAAGGAAGAACTCATTTATTAGTTTTATCTATGTCTCTGTGTGCATATAATTAAAACAATTAACATCTATGAAACAATAAAAATCCTCAAAGAAAGCATAGGAAAACACTGGAAGATATTGGCCTGGGGAAAGACTTCATGAAGAAGACTGCCATGGAAATTACAACAACAACAAAAATAAACAAATGGGACTTAAGCAAACTAAAAAGCTTCTGTACAGCAAAGGAGACAACAACCAAAGCAAATAGACAACCTACACAATGGGAAAGGATATTTGCATATTTGGAATCAGACAAAAGCTTGATAACTAGTATCTACAGAGAACTCAAATTAATCCACATGAAAATACCCAATAATCCCATATATCAATGGGCAAGAGACATGACTAGAACCTTCTCTAAAGAACACAGATGAATAGCTAGCAAGCATATGAGAAATGGCTCATCATTCCTACTTATTAGAGAAATGCAAATCAAAACCAGCCTGAGATACCATCTAACTCCAGTGAGAATAGCCCACATCACAAAATCTCAAAACTGCAGATGCTGGCGTGGATGTGCAGAGAAGGGAACACTTTTACACTGCTGGTGGGACTGCAAACTGATACAACCTTTCTGGAAGGAAGTGTGGAGAACTGTCAAAGAATTCAGGCTAGATCTCCCATTTGATCCTGCAATCCTGCAATTCTGTTTATTGCTGCTCAATTTACAATTGCCAAAATGTGGAAACAGCCTAAATGCCCACCAATCCAGGAATGGATTAACAAACTGTGGTATATGTACACCGTGGAATACTATTTGACCATTAAAAAATGGAGACTTTACAGCCTTTGTATTAACCTGGATGGAAGTGGAACACATTATTCTTAGTAAAGTGTCACAAGAATGGAGAAGCAAGAATCCTATGTACTCAAGTTTGATATGAGGACAATTAATGATAATAATGATATAGTAGGGGTGGGGGAAGGGGAGAGCAGAGAGAGGGAAGGAGGGAGGGGTGGGGGTCTTGGTGTGTGTCACACCTTTTGGTGGCAAGACACGATTGTAAGAGGGACCTTACCTAACAAATGCAATCAGTGTCACCTTGTTTCTTGTACCCTCAATGAATCCAAAACAATAAAAAAAATTAAAATCCAATTTTAAAAAGCTGAATTAATAAAATTTATTCATATGGTTAATGAAATTTGGTAAGTACTTTTATTCACAATATAATATCAAAGATCTGTCTTTCAATAAGGACACAATTATTGACATTGATGTGGTCCCCAAACTAAAGCAAATTAACTTGACGGAGAATATCATATGCTATGGTTGAAACTCATTTGGAAAGCCAGACATAAAATTTGAAGAATTTCCCTTTTTTAAAAAAAGAAAAAGTAAGAGTTAATTGAAGAAAGAAAAATCTTTTCTTCTAATTTTTCCATTATCACTTCATGGAACTGACTCATTCTTACTCTGTGTGATTATCTTAGGTTTTCAATCAGAGGACTTCACTGCATTACTTGAGTACATGTATATATAAATAGTTGTCTATTTTAAATTGCACAAGAACTTTATGGGGACTCTGCATATACATGTATATTTGTGTGTGTGTGTATGTATAATGTATCCCTTTCTTCAACAAACATTTGTAGAGAAAACACTATTTTAAATCTTCACGGAAAACACAATGATTTACTACATAATTAAAAATACCTGAGTTGACAGCTCTTACAATTTAGTAACTATCTTAGTCGGTTTGGCCTACTATAACAAAATACTAGAGAACAAGTCTCTTATAAACAGTGGAGAAATATTTTTCAAAGTTCTGGAGGCTGGAAAGTGGAAAAGCAAGGAGCTGGCAGATCACCCGTTTCCTGAAGGCCTGCTTCGGAGAAGCCGGTCTGCTTCTTGCATCCTCACGTGTCTGAAGAGGGCCATGGAGCTCCTTCAGGCCGCTCTTACATGGACACTGGCATCCTTCACCAGGACAGCCTCTCACGTTCTAATCACCTCCCACAGGCCTTACTTGCTAACGCCCTCACCTTGGGGTTAGTTTCCACATGTGAGCTTCAGGGAAACATAACCCTTCAGTCATAGCAGTAGAATTACAAAGTTTCTCCCTGTCTGGATAATTGGAAATTTGTTTGGAAATGTCGTTCTCTCATTAATTCAGATGTTGGACAGCACCTCAAATGTTGCTTGTAAGTTCCTATGGCCATGAGTCCTTTCACATCTGAATCAGGGTTATTTTTATCTTGTATCCTCTACATCATTTCTATCAGCCACTGAGCATACTTCCAATAGCATGATTTTTAAAAAGTTTTAAGTTATTTGAGTAAATTATCAAGGGTCAGATTGTATTGATTGCAATTAAAAAGTTCTAATTAGCACCAAAGTCGGTACCAGATTGGATTAGCCAAGGAAAACTTAAGGAATGTGAGGCATTCAGAATTGCTTATTAGAAAATAATAGATGTGGAAAGGGAGGCTTTCAGCTGACAACACAGTGTGGTAAAATAGGGCATTAAATCATAGAAGCCAATTGAGAGTGAAGCACACGAGGATTGGAGAGGTGCTCAGCACCAATTTAGCACAGATGCTGCCCATTAGGCTGATAACACAGACACCGTGCGTGTGGTCTGATGAGCGGCTGCCCCAGAGCCCTGAATGGCTCAATGTGACAAATTCACATTCTAAAGTTCTTATCTTAAGACATGACGGTGATACTGACCGAATCATTTAATGGTTGCCAGGGTAAGATTGAGAACACAGTGGGAAGCCTGGAGGAAGGAGCGGGTGGGGGCTCATGGTGTATGGCACACACCTCTTGGCGGTGGGACTTTACCAAACAAATGTCATCAGAGTGACCTAATTCTTTGTACCCTCAATGAATCCCAAACGATATTAAAAAAAAATCAAAAACTCAAACCAATAGTCACATATATATATGGACGATGAAGGACGAAGGAAGGACGCATAACATAGCTGAAAGGCAGAGAGAGGGTGAGAGAGAAAAGGGGCCAAATTTATCCTTTTACCAGAAACCCATCCCCACAATAATGAACCTACTCACGGCAGATTGGCATCAACTAATAACGGCACAGCCGCCATGGCCTGGCCACCTCTTAAAGAGCCTGTCTCTGGATACTGTCACAATTGTAATTACATTTCAACATGAGTTTGGAAGGAGACAAACATTCAAATGTTAGCAGTTTTGCATATTTAACTAGTTTTCATAAATAAGCTCTATTAATTTAAAGAAGAAGGCTTACTCCTCAGAAAGGAAAGTGGCCGCCATGGAGTAACCCCCAGTAAACGGCCGCAGAGTCCGAGGTGCTCCCCTAAACTCACTCCTGCATTGCACATGATTTAATTCCATCCTAACTCTGAGTAAGCACTGGTACAAGCCAAAGATTAAATGTATGATTTATGTTTACTCCATCTCTCATCTTTGTAGCTATATTAGTCGCTTTTGATTTAGCAGTTCCAGGGGAAAAAAGTCTGCTATTACCACCATATTTGAATATTTACTACAGAAGTTATTCTAACCTCTTATATAAAGACAGAAACTTTTAATTGGGTTTAGTGGAGAGAAATGTATCTGACACTCAGGATAAACGTGGAGGAATTCCTTAAGCTAGGGACAAATAAGTAGACTGTGTTTGGGGAGAAATGTGATAAAGTAAAATGTCGCCTGTCCTTATTTTAAGCTTCTGCACCCATCATTCCTGATTCTATTGGGGTAAACAGCCTCCGATAATAGGAAAGAAGTAATGCTTCCTCCTGTTAGCACCGCTTCTTCCAAATAGTGCCATACATATACATTTTTTAACATATGCTATAAAGTACTTGAGTTATGCAAAAGTTTGTTATAGGATTGATGAACTTTGGGAAACATGGATCATTCTACTTCACCCCTACAGATCCACTGTGAACATCACTGACATTGAAGCCCTGAAAAATCTTGAAGTTAAAAATAAAAAAAAAAAAAGGTGCCAAGTTATTTCAAATATATTGGGCCATGGCTTCATTTATCATCTAACATTTATTTTCTGAGGAATTCACCTGGGGAAAATTTCACAACTCTGTCATTTTTTTAAACATAGAATAAGCATAACTCTGAGGGTTGTCTTAGCCCGAACTTGTAAAAAGGTGATCAAGGGTAAGGATGATGTCCCTGGATCTCTGCTGATTATGTTATCTTTTGAAAGAACTGTTAAGTCACAATGAATTTATAGTATGATCATTTTAAGACTTTCCAGGCTTGTAATCAGTCTTAGGTCAAAACATAAAAACATAAATCATACACAGACACAAAAAACAAACCTGGGAATGACAACACATTTTTTTTTAATTTTTATTAAAACATGATTGTGTACATCGGTGCAATCATGGGGCACAATGTGCTAACTTCATATACAATCTGAAATATTTTCATTGAACTATTTACCATAGCCTTCATGGCCTTTTAATCACTATATGAAGACATTTATATTCTACATTTAGTAATTTTCACTTGTACCCTTGTAAGATGCACCGTAAGTGTGATCCCACCAATCACCCTCCCTCAACCCATTATCCCCCCTCCCTAGAAGTGGAATTTCTAGTGTGCAATTTACGTCTAGACCAAGGTTGCACCTCCACACGAAAGTGAGTATGGGAGCCAGATTCTCCACAGAGTGTAGGGCAGGGCCTGCCACAGGCTATGAAGTTAGGGCTTCTGGGATGAGTGTGCATATCAGATCCTGAGTGGTCCTTCTGGACTGCCTGGCCAGCCTAAAAAAAAGGGGGCCCTTTTTTGGATTCTTCAGGTTCTTTCTGGTGTATCCCAGCCACACTGATGCAGCTTTCAAAAGCCCCTGCCTCCTAATCTTCTGGCATCTCCAGTGACAAACCAGAGAAGCAGATTTGATTAGAGGTGGCCTCCAGGCTGGCCCACTTGGGTGCTGCCCTCCAGAGGAACTCTGCATTCCCCTGTCCATGCTTTGAAGGTGTCTGGAGCAAGGGAAATCAGTTGGTTATAGAAGAATTTCAACCAAATTGGTTTGGTCCATGGGCAGAAAAGTGGCGTAAGTATCCAGAGAAGAACAAAGGAAGTTGTTTCAGCCCCATAATCCATGACCTTCCCAGGACTGGTTAAAAGTAGACTTTTTTTTTTTTTTGAGTCTTTTCTAGGTAAAAAAGGTAGCAAAACCATAATCTTAAGACTGTATCCTACTATTAACAACAATTATATTTTCTTTTAATTTCTTTCATCAAGCTTTTTTCCTGCCCGACGTGTAGACTCAAAGATAACCACTGGCTTATTGAGTGAGTCATTGTTTAACTGACTGGTTCAACTGAGAAAATTCTACTGAAAAGCTGTAAGGTGAAAGGTATATGCTGAGCAGTACAGGGAAACCAAAACTAGCTGAAACATATCCTTGCCCTTAGAGGTTTCTCATCAAGTCAGAGAGCCCATCATCACTGGTACAAATGAACATGAACAAAGTCCCAGTAGGGGACAAGGGCTTTGTCTCCCTCCAAATTTTCCTCTGTTTCTCACCAGCAGACGCCCCAGAATTTTTCTTACTATTTACTTGGCATCATCTCAACTTCAGTAGGTCCAAACAAACTTCTCCAAAGTTTCTAAAGGTTACCCTTTGGTGGGTGAGGGCCCTCTGCAGGGTTGCAGAGTCAGATGAGAAAATGACCTTAAGATTGAGTAGGTCTTAAATCTGAGAGAGTGGAAGAAGTCTAAGTGTTAGGTGACTGTGGGGTTGGAGTATGTTTGCCACATGAGAAATTTCCCCGGGATGCCAGCTGACCCATAGCATATGGTATCAAAATAAGCTGGGAGCTGCTATTCAACTCTAAAGCCTCTCCTCAGAGCATAAGTGGAAAACCCCCTTACCTCTCCAGTGTGGAAAGAGAGGACTTGTTGAGTAAAGGTTATATACATCTTTCTTTCTTTCTTTTTCTTTTTTTTTTTTTTTTTTGAGACAGAGTCTCAAGCTGTCACCCTAGGTAGAGTCATAGCTAACAGCAACCTCAAACTCTTGGGCTTAAGCGATTCTCTGGCCTCAGCCTCCCAAGTAGCTGGGACCACAGGCACCTGCCACAATGCCCAGTTGTCATTGTTGTTTTAGCTGGCCCAGGCCAGGTTCAAAGCCAACATCCTCAGTGTATGTGGCCGAGGCGCTACCCATTGAGCTATGGGTGCCACCCAGTTATATACATCTTAACCAAGAAAGAAAAGGAAGAAAGGGAGGACACATGCATACACTACACGGGAAAAGGCAATGCTACTCCTGAACCATCAACCAGAACAGAGCACAAGGAAAGGCAAGGGGTACCTACTTAAGGAGAGAAGAAAAGTAGGAGATGGACGAAGAAAGACTAAAATATTCAAGCACTTGTACCTCACTGGGGTTGGAAATTTCCCAGGTTATTTTCTCTCCTGAAGGTGGCTGAGAGGTGCTGGCTCTGACTGAGCCACCCAGTGTCTGTACAAAACTAGCACACAGTAAGTTCCTCAATCATTTGTGGCTGAGATAGCTCACGGTCACCCTTCCTGGGAACTTCTCCCCTTCTTCCTTCCTCCATCCTGGATACATATATAGGCAGGCCACCGGCACCCTGGTCAATACCAAGTGATCTCTAGATGACCGTTAAGTACTTGTCACAAGTACAGTTAAGTACTTAGAACTTAAGTAAGTGCTTAATTTGCTTAATTAATACTAAGTAAGTACTAAAAACTAAATGATCTCTAAATCACAAGAGAGTGAAATTTGGAAGTCGGAAGCTCATACTGGGTAAGAACATTTTCATCTCTCAAAATGGAACGATCTTTTTTTTTTTTTTTTTTTTATTGTTGTGGATTCATTGAGGGTACAAGAAACCATGTTACACTGATTGCATTTGTTGGGTAAAGTCCCTCTTACGATCGTGTTTTGCCCCCAAAAGGTGTGTCACACACCAAGACCCCACCCCCCTCGCTCCTTCCCTCTCTCTGCTCTTCCTTTCCCCACCCCTCCCTCATTCTTTCTCTCTCTGCTCTCCCCTTCCCCCACCCCGACCTTGTCATTAATTGTCATTAATTGTCCTCAAATCAAAATAGAGTACATGGAATTCATGCTTCTCCATTCTTGTGATGCTTTACTAAGAATAATGTGTTTCACTTCCATCCAGGTTAATACAAAGGATGTAAAGTCTCCATTTTTTTAATGGCTGAATAGTATTCCATAGTGTACATATACCACAGCTTGTTAATCCATTCCTGGGTTGGTGGGCATCATTTAGGCTGTTTCCACATTTTGGCGATTGTAAATTGAGCTGCAATAAACAGCCTAGTGCAAGTGTCCTTATGATAAAAGGATTTTTTTCAGCACGGCGCCTGTGGCTCAGCGGGCTAAGGTGCCAGCCACGTACACCTGAGCTGGTGGGTTTGAATCCAGCCCGGACCTGCCAAACAACAATGGTGGCTGCAACCAAAAAAAAAAATGGCCTGGCGTTGTAGCAGGCACCCTGCAGGCCCAGCTACTTGGGAGGCAGAGACAAGAGACTCGCTTGAGCCCAGGAATTAGAGGTTGCTGTGAGCTGTGATGCCACAGCACTCTATCCAGGGTGACAGCTTGAGGCTCTGTCTCAAAAAAAAAAAAAAAGGATTTTTTTCCTTCTGGGTAGATGCCCAGTAATGGGATTGCAGGATCAAATGGGAGGTCTAGCTTGAGTTGAGAGTTCTCCATACTTCCTTCCAAAAAGGTTGTATCAGTTTGCAGTCCCACCAGCAGTGTAAAAGTGTTCCCTTCTCTCCACATCCACGCCAGCATCTGCAGTTTTGAGATTTTGTGATGTGGGCCATTCTCACTGGAGTCAGATGGTATCCCAGGCTGGTTTTGATTTGCATTTCTGTAATAATTAGGGATGATGAGCATTTTTTCATATGTTTGTTAGCCATTCATCTGTCTTCTTTAGAGAAGGTTCTATTCATGTCTCTTGTCCATTGATATATGGGATTGTTGGCTTTCTTCATGTGGATTAATTTGATTTCTCTATAGATCCTGGATATCAAGCCTTTGTCTGATTCAAAATATGCAAATATCCTTTCCCATTGGGTAGGTTGTCTATTTGCTTTGGCTAAGGAGACAACAACCAAATGGAAAATTTTAAAGGTAGAAGCTAAAAGAGGAAATGGCCACGGTCACATAATCTGAGCTTTTAAGATTGCCCATCAGTAGCTAGAGAAGTTTTGTGGATGTTGATTTTTTAAATTGACAACAGAGTTAAAAATAAAACTATGTAAAAATACATTATTATTTCTGCCCCTACCCATTTTTCACCTCCCTTTTTCTCCCCCCAAATCCCCAGAACATGTTGGTCTCATTTTGATGGACTTCCAGTACAATTTGTGTTGAAGTTGGTAATTTGATGTGTCAATCTCACCTGTTTTAACAAGCCTTCCCATCTGTGGTACCATGGCACCCAGTTATTTTTCTCTTGATAAAAGACAATTGTCAAACTTTAGATATAGCCAATTTAGGAACTTCTCAGAGTCTGCTATTTCTGAATACACAGGTGTTGGGTGCTTATTTATTTATTTTCCCTTAGTGGAACTTCTTTCTTGCCTAGTGGGAATTCATTCACTACTCAATAAAATGTTTGTAGCTCTGCCTGAAAATAGTTACATGTAAAATTTTAAACTTCCAAACTGTTATCCAAAGTTTGGTATCATCAAATGTTTGTGCCTTTATTTATCCTGGACTGAGTTTATATTGTCCCCAGTTCCCAAGCATTGGGTAGATAACCCCAGAGATAGGATAAACATAGGTATATGTAGATTTAATTAAATTATTTTATACAGATTTTAATCATAATTTAAATATTTATATATTCTTATTTTCTGAGACACGATTTTGAGTATGTAACCTTGCAGAAAAATTTAGTTTTATTTATTAAAATGATTCATGTATTCTTATGTTGAGATGACTCAAAAGTATCTTTTTTAATTTATTCATTCACTCAAGACATAGTTCTTGTTTTATAATGTCAGAAATTAGAGAAGAAGAGATATAATACATAGTGACGGACTTCAGTGAATGTTCAGACATGTTATAGAAACTCAAAATTAGAATTAAGCACACTGATTCCTTTGTTAGAAGTAATCATAAAATGCTAAGGGAGGTTGAAGAAGGCTGACCTAGATCATCATCCTGGTAAATGTTATTGCTAATATTGCACCTAATATTACATAGATGATAGTAATCAGATCAACAAACAATATAGAATGAGGGAAGTCCTACTTGAACAAACATTGAGGATAAAACACATATAGGTATATAATAGACAAGGTATCTTTACATACATTGAAGTTGTTTGTTATTACCATAAATTAGAGTTAACGTTAAAAAAAATAGTTTATGGACAAAGACCTCACCATATATATACACCAGGAGTTTGCAGTTTAATTTGCATTTAAGTTGACAATAATTGAAACTCTAGAGGGTGTTAGACAAAGAATAACAAGAATAACATGTTCGATTAAAGCTAACCTTACACTCAACTTTAAGGATGGATTGGAAGGCTGGAGAGAAGGAATGGCAATGAGATTGAAGGTTGAAGTCTCGCTGGAATAATCCAATTTAGGAATGTTGAATAAGAATATGAAATGGTGCATCCACTTTGGAAAGCAGTAAGGATTCTTTGAATGATTAAATATGAAGCTGCTGTGTGACTCAATAATTCTACTCATACTTATATGGAAACATAAAACTTTAACTAAAACTTTTATACCAGAATTACCTATAATAGCTAAATGATCACAATAACACAAATGTCCATCGAGAAATGAATGGACATATGAAATAGGGAGAATCCGTACAATTAAATATTAACTTGCCATTAAAGTACTAACAAAATTAGGCTAAGTGCAAGGAGCTTTTCACAAAAGTTTATGTATTACATGATTTCATTCATATAAAAATCCCGGATGGAGAAATATATGAAAACAATGAGTAGATTATTGGTTGTCTAGGTCTGGGGGAGATGAAGTAACAGGGGGGTGATGAGATAAAAGTCAATAGTCTTTCTTTTTGAGGTAATAAAAGTGTTTTATAACTTACTGTGGTGATGGTTGTACACATCCATGAGTATGTTAAAAAATTAATTTGCACACTTTAAGTGGGTGTATTATATGATATATGAATCATGTATCATAAAACTATTTAAAAACAAAGAAAAACAAAGATTTTGAATAAATGCAAAGGCATTAAGAATGAAGATGAGAGGGATAAGAAGATTGACAGATGAAATATAAAAGGTTTTGTGGCCAAGTGGATTGCCTGGGTGTGGAAAGGTGATGGTAAAGAAGAGGCAAAAGGCAAAGAAGATACCTGGTTTACTGTTTTTAGGGGTAACGAAGTGATGGTTGTTTCAATTTTTTAAAAAGCACCAATTGAAATACTGTTCATGTTTGGAAGTAATGTGATAATGTATAATTACTTCTGTGGTTTACGTGTCGAGTTTAAGCTGCTTATATATTATGCATGAGAATCACCAGTAGGTTTTGTGATATAAATATATACCTTAGGAGAACCATTTAGGCTATATTTGTGGATTTGAGAGTTGTCACTGATCAGGTAGATAATGAAACCATAAGATAAGTAGGCTTTCCCCCAAAGAATATTTCGATAGAGGTATATAAAGAAAATGAAACTCTGGAAACCACCATGGCAGGCAGAGAAGCTCTGCAAACATTTTGGAGTTAATGAAGCCATATTTAATAAGATTTTGAGTTAAATGGCATGTTACAGATTGTCTACAATAGTAGTTTCCAGTATGAGAGTAGGTGACACCAATCAATTGATTCCCTTGAATTATACAAGCCAGGCATGTAAAATAGGCAAAATAATAGCTCCTCTTGAAGGCAGAATGTGCAAGCACGCCCTTCCTTCTATATTTACCCACCTCACACTGAGAGTCACCGAGTTACTCCTTGCAATCTGCTTGGACCTCAGAGATCATGGCGTGAAAATACCTGCTTTAATTGGCACCTTTACTTGCCATGCATAGAGGTAAATCAGAGAAGCAGAAGCACAGTTAGCATTGTAGAATGAAGGAATTAATGTAGGAATTAGACCTACCCAGTTGTGCTACAAGATAGGGAAGGAAGGGTCCTGAAAGGAGACTTCGAAAATCAGAGAAAAATCAACAACCAGGTCACTTGAAGCAATGATGCAAATGAAAAGGTCATAAGTTACAAGAGAAAGTGGCAAACCAAATACATTTAGGTTCCATAATGAGAGCATGGAGGAGAATTGGTGAAGTCTGTGGAAGCTGCTAGCACTGCACCAGATGGTGGCCTTGGCCATCATGAAGAGCTGAAGGATAGTGAGGGCGTGTTAGAATCATGGGCATCTGTTTGTCTTCCATGACATGTAGCTGGGGCAAGTTTTAGAGAATAAGCTGCTATTTCCTTTCCACCTCCTGAATACCATGCATATTTCTCCTTTGAACAGCTTCTATTCAGGAAAGTCATTCCAGACATTACAGCTCGAGTTTCAGTGCGTTGACACAATACAAAAATGCTACAGTGACACTGATACCAACTGAAGAGTGTCTGTCTTCGAATAACTAATTCACCCCAAATACTGGCCCGTTTCAAACATAATTTATTTCTCTAAAATCTAATAACTTTTTGCTCTTTGCACTTTTTGTGTTGTTGTTGAGACCAGGTCTCACTCTATTGCCTGCGGTAGAATGCAGTGCCTTCATTAGGAGCTCACTGAAATCTCAAACCCCTGGGCTAGAGTGATCTTCTTGCCTCAGTTTCCTGAGTAGCTGGGACAACAGGCACCTGTCACCATGTTCAGCTAACTTTTCTAAAAAAAAATCACTTTTTCTCAGGCTGGTTGTGGACTTGTGACCTCAAGTGATCCTCAACTTCAGCTTTCCAAAGTGCTGGGATTATAGGAGTGAGCCACCATGCCCGGCCTTTTTGCACTTTTTCTAAAGCAGAAATAATATCTCCGATTGTATGGGAAGCCCACACACTGTACTCCAAGCTTGAATCATTGTACACAGTTATGACTCAATAAAAAATAATTAAAAAAAATAAATAAATAAAAAAATAAAACCAAAAAAAAAAAAAAGAAATAATATCCTTGGATCTAAGGACAGTAATTAGGATTTTATTAAAGTATATCTTTGTTTTCCCGAGATATTTTTTGTCCATCATTCTGTTTTTATTTTACCTACGTTTTTATTTTATCTCTCCTTCTGTATTAACTCATTTTGTTTAGGCTCTTACTTTCCTTCTTTTTTCCTATTTGTAATAGATGAACTCTATTGTCACAATAAGGACAGGTCACAAATAGGTGTTCCTATTTGTAATACATGAACTCTATTGTCACAATAAGGAGTATATGCAGCTTTCTTTGCAGTGTCTGAGGCTGTTCTCCAACAGATGCTCCCCTTGAGTGGATATACCTTTTATTACTTAATAAGTGGGGAGAGTTTCTATCGGAGTTTCTAAAGGAATCTCCACCAATGTTCAGATAAGAAGAGTTTTGTCTTAGAATCAGAACATAATAGCACTTCCGCTTTTACTCTGCTTTTCTTTCCTTTCCTAGCCCCTTCTCTAGGACCCACACCTTAGCATATCTCTCCCATTTTATAGAACCCAGCCCTTACCATTTAACTTGAAAACAAAAATCCCTTCTGTCACCTATTTTATTTTCCCTAAGAAATAAACAATATGGCTTATCAATTTTTATAATGGCGAGTTATAAAATAAATTATCTTGGTAATTGTTCGTTGATGTTTCCAAGTTACTTGTAGGTCACAGCTGGCCCAGAGATTGCCTAGGAAAGTCTCTGCTTGTAATATACATGGTCTCTATTGATTTTCATGTTTCTTTCCTTCCACTTACTTTCAATACATCCAGACCACTGATGGTACCCATTACATTTCCCCAACACTTACAGGTTTGATGCTTCTTTTAGAAACAGTAATTATTTATTTTTTAAATACTTACTGTCAGCTAAACACCTGAAGTTAGTAGATGTGGATGTATGTACTGCCACATTGAAACTGAAGAGGACTGTTGGGTTTGCAGTACGACACAATGGAGGAGGCATTCTGCTGAGAAGATCATTTCTATGGTGTTGTCTGTTTCCCTAACTGCACTTAGAGTTCAGAGTAATTCCATCTTGCTGATTTCAAGATAACTTTCATGCACTCCAGACCCAAGACAAGTTCAGGATTCTGGGATGTTAGTGATATATCACTGATCTCCCCCATCTATGAGCTTATCTGTAAGTTTTCATCCATCTACCCCAAGGGGTGGCAAGAGGTGTATTTTCCCCTCAAGATTCACTTCATTTCACATATTCATAGAGGTATTGCCTCTCCTTTGTCCTCAAAGAGTAGGAAGGTTTTGACTGTACAGTGCCAGTAGACCATGACAATTAATGTCCTCTCTTGCTTCTGATACATATAGTGATATTTTGCTCTTGTGGTTGGATCTTAAGCCTGGCAAAGGAGGAATGGATGTTGTTTGCCAAACAAAATCACTTTTACCTTTCTCCATCCATAGACTTTTTGACTGCTCTCCCCACTGCAAGTGATGTTTGAATGGCAAGAGTGCAGCTAACAATGAAAGGGACCTAGTAATGCATTGATAATGGCCTAAGAAGACATTTATGATTGGGATATGTGTTCTACATTTATATTATAAAATTCTAAACAGCAATTTAACCTACTAGAAAAGAATTATTATTGCTTACATATTCTTGCATGCTCAGGCCAGAACGCTCATTCATGATCATCCTAAAGGAAGCATAATAGTGACAAGAGTCATTGAAAACCAGTATTTACCAACAGCATAAGAAATGATTCAGTGTCATGAGGAATGATGTAAAAAGTATTAATGCATCATGTAAATAATATTGGGGAACTACAAAATCCAAAGACATAATTTGAATAACTGTTATTTATGAAGAGTCATTGTATGTGAAGTAAAACCAGTTGGTTACCCCCTACACACATGTGTTAGTTTGCTAAGATAAAGTAAGATAACTAAAGTGGTTTTAACAAAAGAAATGTGTTATTTTGTAGTTCTAGAAGCCAGAAGTCTGAGAATAAGGTGTAGGTAAGTGTAAGGGAAGGTTGTATTCCATTTATCTCTCTAACTTTCTTGTAATTGGTTGGCTGGTAGCAGCATAACTGTACTCGTTATGTGTTAATTTCCCTGTTTGTAGGTTTGTGTCTAAATTTCCCTTTTATATAAGGACACAGTCATATTATACTAGGGGCCCAACATTTTTTACAAGTTCCAAATGTTTAATAGCCCTGTTTCTAATTTGGTAATATCTTGATGTATTGAGAATTACAACTTCAGCAAATAAATTGGGAGGGAGCTCAACTTAACCCATAAGATCAAGTGTTGGAAGATATATAATTATGAAGAAATGGTTCATTTAAAAATACAGGACATCAGGAAGTATTTCCTGGGCATGAATATTAAGAAATGGTACTTGGACACTGTGGAGGATTTTTATGTAACTAGAAAGTAAACACATGTGAGTACTTCTTTTTCATCAATCACTATGAATGTTTGTTGAAAAATCAATTCTTCATGTAGATGAATAAATTTTACAATATGTTATTTAATTAAATTATTTAATAAGCAGAGACCTTATCAAAAATATTGATAGGTGAACTCACAAACCTAGAAGGCAGCCCTAACACATGTACATAGATGGAATGCTTGACATTACACCATGTCTTGGGGAATGAAAGAAAATTAGCATTTTATATATGCTTAATTGATTACCCAAAATTATAATATTTTTACTTTTCACCAATATTTCTCAGATGCATGCAGTATACAGCATATATCATCTTCTTAATTAAGTCAGAATACAAATTCTGATTTTACGGTTGCAGAAAATAACTAAACTGTATTTTTTGTTCCTAGTGTGTCTCTTGAAGAGAAGGAATATACACTTTATTATTGGTTATGAGGAGTGATTCTCCTCTAAGCAAATCAAATTAATAAAATTCCAGTTTAAAAAAAATTGTCTTAGGGAATAGTGTCACTACTTTCTGCATAAAATACACTCAGTAGAAATGTAACAATGTGCTGAAGAAAAATTACTTGTAATAGTAGAGTACTTGTCTCATTTTTAGTCTAAGGTTTAGAATATATGTAAGTGAAGGATAGGTGAGATTAAAAAATGTGCTGTGGAATCATTTGATAGTTTTATTTTTTATTTTATACTTCTTTTTGTAAAGTATGAGTATAAAACTAGTTTCAAATTTCCATCTGATCTTTGTCAAAGCAGACAATAACATTTGATTTAAAGTTTCTTCAAGAACATTGACTGAACGTTTCATACAATAAACAGTATTGTAGGTGATTTTCAGTACTTGAACCTGCTAATTGCTACTTCGGTACCTATAGTTAGGATAAAAACCACAGTTAAGACAACTTCAAGCATGTGTAGATAGATAAGTACAATATGTTCCTAGAATATACACAAATTCATTTAAATAATAAATCATACATTTAACTTATTGTTAAACATGCTTATTTAAGATAGTTTCTCCTCTCTCTAGCTCCCCAAGCATTTCTTTGTAAAACTGGAATTTTATTTATTTGGTTTACTTAAAGGAGAATCACTGCTCATCAACTACAAAAAGTAAGTTTCTTCTTTTCAAGAGACTCATTAAGGAAATAAAAAAGTACATTTAATCATTTTCTGCAACTGTAAAACCAGGATTTGTATGTGTACTGCAGCTATACCAGTGAGTAGGTAAAGACAGAAGTAAGCGATTTGACATTCATAGAGCATCTCCCTGAAAAAATAAGAAAATATTTTTTTCTGAATATTACACTAAGGTATTTGAAAACTTTAATAGTGTGAAATGTCAGTTAAGAAACTGGGTAAGAAATTATTCACCTGCAGTTTCAGTATCCAGTTTGATGATTTTTTTCTATCTGAAATGTCGAGGAGAAATATCATTTCTAAACAGGAAAGATTTTATCTTCATAAAAGTTCAATAACTTATCTCTGATGTAATTATAATTTCTTTAAAAGTAATGTTAATATACAACGGGTATATAATACAATGGAAGTCTTTAAATGGAGAAAAACTTCATGAGTTTTTAAATAGTATTATGCCCTCACATAGATCTTGTTGACAAATCCTTTTTATAGAATAAATTTGGTGGGTTTTTTTTTTTGAGCTGAGGAGAGCATTTGGAATGTCTCTATGTGTGTAAATTTGGAAGGTACAAATTGACAAGATGCTTGATGACATGTCAAGAAATATTTGCAAATATTTCTGGTATCAGCACAATTCAGATTCAAATAACAACTTGTCTGACACAAGACCATTTATATGTAAACTAGTAAACAGGATGGAAGGAAAGGAAAGAAATAAGATGAGCTTTGTCACCCACTGCTGGATTTCAGAGTGCCAAATCAGTAAATGCCCTGTACAAAATATTCATGTGTCACAAAACAAACAAGTGCAGAACATTTGACTACATTCACAGGCTAAGAGAGAGGCACAATGATCATGAAATTAAAAGCATAAATCATGGCTCAGTGCCTGTGTCTCAGCGGGCTAAGGTGCCAGCCACGTACACCTGAGCTGGTGGGTTCGAATCCAGCCCGGACCCGCCAAACAACGATGGCTGCAACCAAAAAATGGCCGGGCGTTCTGGTGGGCACCTGTAGTCCCAGTTACTTGGGAGGCAGAGGCAGGAGACTCACTTGAACCCAGGAATTGGAGGTTGCTGTGATCTGTGATGCCACCGCACTCCATCCAGGGTGACAGCTTGAGGCTCTGTCTCAAAAATAAAATAAAATAAAATAAAATAAAAGCATAAATCATCATCCTGAACATATTATCCAAGATGTTCTTCCTAATGAGATTTGCTTCAGTGAGTTCATTATGTGTGATTTCAGGACCCATTTAGGGTGTGTGATTATCATTCACTTCTATTTGACTAAATTTACTACAAGTGGTCCTTTTCCCTAATGGACTTCTCTGGCTGCTTTTCTTCTTTGCATCTTAATTTAATTGATTGGAATGGGAATTGACATTTAATAACAGATATCTTGAGGAAAGGCAAAGATACACCCAAATTTTTTTATGATGGGTGACATTGAGTAGCTCAGACATATGTAAGTGAAATTGCAGAGGAATAATTTACACATTTACATTAGTTACATTTATTGGAAAAAATTACCTTTACATTGTCCATTTTAAAGTGTTTCATTTTACCAAATTTCTCCCAAAATTAATTTTTTTTTTGCAGTTTTTGGTTGGGGCTGGATTTGAACCCACCACCTCCAGCATATGGGGGGCGCCCTACTCCTTTGAGCCATAGGTGCAACCCCAAAATTAATTTTTAAATTGTTTACTAAATACCTTCTAAGGTATCAAAGGTGTAAAAGCTCTGGTGTCTGCTATAGGGATATAATGAACAACATAGTTGGAATGCTGATTTCTGATCTCAAATGGTAGAAGGAGAAGGAATACATTTAATGTATGAATAAATATATTAATGATTTCAGATGGTGATATATCATATGAGATAAATTAAGCTGTATGATAGGAAAAAATAACTATGAAAAAGTATTTCTTGATATTGTATAATCATATAAGTCTTTTCAGAGGAGTAATATATAAAATTATAATGTTGTGAGAATGATCAGCCATTAAAGTGAAAAGTTAGTGTTGAAATCAAAACAGAAAAGAATAGAAAGGAAGTTAAACATCTCGTAAAGTGGCACAAGATCAGGATGGTTTAAAAAAGGCTGGCGTGATTAATGAGCAAATGAAAGAGTGGAAAAAGATGGGATAGGAGAAGCAGTGAGGGACAGACTATGCTAGTCCTTGTAAATCATTATAAGGGATTTGGAATATTAAGGACATTATAAGGGATTTGAAGTAGTTGGGACTTTTACTTTTTCTACAGTAAAAAAAATTGGAGTAGATTGATGCTCTTGCTGATAACAACTGTAAACTCTTGGGGAGCACTATCAGAAGGCATTAGGTGCTCATAATTAATAACTGTCAGGGAATTCAAATCAAAATATAATATATAATAGACATCACTTCATGCCTTTTAAGATGGCTATTATGTGGTTCCACCTATCAAAAAAACAAAATATAACAGTGTTGGTGAGGATGTCAAGAAAAGTTGACCTTTGTACAAGGCTGTTGAGATGGGAAATGGTACTGCAGCTGTGAAAAACAGTATGGAAGTTTCTCAAAAGGTAAAAAACAATAGAACTTCTCTGTGATCCAGTAATCCCACTTCTCAGTATACATCCAAAAGAAGTGAGATCATCAATTTGTAAAGATATCTCCTTTCCATGTTCATTGCAGCATTAGTTACAACAGCCAAAATATGGAATAAATCCATGCATCCGTAAATGAATAAATGGATGAATAAATATGATGTACATACATACAATGGAATATTATTCAGCTTAAAAATTAAGGAAATGCTGTCATTGGAGCCAAGATGGGTGAACCTTTAGGACCTTACTCTAAGTAAATAAGTCAGTCATACAAAATCCAGTAGTCTCTGATTCCTCCCATATGAAGTAGCTATAAAAGTCAACCTCATAGAAACAGATAATATAACAGTGTTTTTTTAGGGGCTGGGGTGTGGAATCAATGGAGATTTGTTCAGTGGGTATGTAGTTTCAGCTATAATAGATGAATAAATTCTGGAGACCTACAGTAAAACATCATAGCTATAGTGAGCAATATGATATTGCACCCTTCAAAATCTGTTAAGAGAATAGATCTTTTAACATAGGGTGAGTGTTCTTACCACAGGACTAGAAAACTAAAACAAAGGCAGGCGGAAACTTGACAGGTGTTGGATATGTTCATTAATTATGGTGATGGAATCGCAGGTGTTTTCATCCATGCAAACTTGGATCGAATTGTGCGCACTGTGTAAGTGGAGCTCTTTTGTGTCAAGTATACCTCGCTGAAGCTGTTAAAAACAGAATTTTACCAAAGATGTTTCAAGAAGAAGAAGAAGAGGAAAACAAAAAGAAGGAAAAGAAGGGAGGGAGTGGAGGAGGGAGAGAGAAAGGGAAGAAAAACTCAGGGGAACATTGAAATAGCACAGTTAAGAGAGTAAAAACAATACAAAATACAGCTTAAATTTAGCAGTAGCTGTGGACACAATATATTACAGAAGTCAACAGAAACTTTTCTGTTTTGCTTTGTTATGTTTTGTGCACCAACTACTGGATTAGAAACTTCACGTATTGGCTGGGCGCCTGTAGCCCAACAGGCTTAAGGCGCCAGCCACGTACACCTGAGCTGGCGGGTTCAAATCCAGCCCGGACCCGCCAAAAAACAGTGACAGCTGCAACCAAAAAATGGCAGGGCGTTGTGGCGGGCGCCCGTAGTCCCAGCTATGTGAGAGGCGGAGGTAGGAGACTCGCTTGAGCCCAGGAGTTAGAGGTTGCTGTGAGCTGTGATGCCACAGCACTCTATCCAGGGTGACAGCTTGAGGCTCTGTCTCAAAAAAAAAAAAAAAGAAAAAAGAAACTTCATGTATTAACTTCTACCTTCATATTAGTTTTGCATTTTAGAGGATTTGCTAATATATGCTGTAACTCCAGGATTCCAGGAAAGCTCTCTCAGCAAAACTGTTCACACTGACATTAAATGCAAGAATTTCCATTTTTTCCCTCCTATTCCACCCAAAGAAAGTAATGATCATACATATGAAAAATTTAAAATTTAAATACATATTTGCTTTGAAATTTTTCTTCACTTTGGAACCACCCCTGAAAGAAACCTGAGGAGCTAAAAAGCCAGAGCTGAGAATCTGTGGCTTAAAGAATGTTTTCTCCTAATCAAGTTATTCCTATCGCTAGACTTACACGACATTCATCTGATATAAAGGTCATTTATCTGTATGTTTCTAACCAGATGTAATTTGACTTGCTCAGATTGCCACTCTGTATATTAAAGCATCCCCTAAGTCTCTTCTTGAACATACAAGCAATAAATGGTTAAAGATTACCTAAGATGTAAGTAACAGACCTGTGAAGGTAAAACTCACATTAATATATATTTATTTTTTAAAGTAGAATATAAATCTTTTGTGCCTCAAGATGATCCCTAAATTTATAGTCTTACAGTTTGATGAATGATGAATAAAGCTAAAACATTGAGTAGAAGATAGACTTTTCCGTTCCAGGATTCTATCATTGTGGGCACATGATTTCATCATTGTGAGCCTCAGCTTCTTCATTTTTACAATTTCTGCCTGCCTTAGAGGAGTGTGAGGAAAGAAGAAATGAAATAGTTTATATGAGAATATTTTCTAGAATATAAGGATTTTCTACAGAGCTCATTTTTATCATCATCGATATTAAAACCCCTATTAAGATGCCTTCCCTAAAGATGAGTTAGAATATTTAAGTCATGCCTTAGATTCACTATTTTCTGTCTGAAGTAGACCTCAAGTTGCCAAAATGTTACTCACAAACTTCTAAAAGCTATTTGTGAATGATTAGTTTGACTACTTTAAAATGCAAATCTAGAAAATGGATTTATTAGCTATGATGCCATGATATGGAATTCACTTAGGCTTCAACCAACTGTCAAATAAACCGTATAGTTTTTCTTGTTCTTCATTGTCTAGAATACCATGAAACCTAATGGACAGTTTCATTTACAATTTCATAAAAAATTATGCTCTACTATATGTGTAACTATACTCTTAGTTGTAGATGTGTTAACCCATAAAATGCTGAGTGGGTGGTGAGAACTTTTAATGGTGAAGTAATCATTCAGGAAGAAGAGGAAAAAGCTTCCTATACCCTCTAGTTATTCAATGAAGTTAATTAGAAAGAACAAAGATGTCACCACATGGTCTCTGGTTTAAAGCCATCCTCTGACAGTTACAATCTCTGTGATTTTTGGTAATTGTTAAACTCTTCAAATTTCATAATTACCTTTTATAAACATGAGATGGTACAAGATTGAGTGGAGTGGTTGGGTTGTATAAGATAATATGTTTTAATATGTGAACATTGTTTGTAATTTATAGTAACTGAAATGCCATTGAACTCAGCTACTTCTTGATCATGGTGATTAATATCTTCATAAATTTCTTTTTTTTTTTTTTTTTGAGACAGAGTCTCACTTTGTTGCCCTAGGTAGAGTGCTGTAGTGTCACAACTCACAGCAATCTCCAACTCCTGGACTTAGGTGATTCTCTTGCCTCAGCCTCTCGAGTAACTGGGACTATAGGCACCCACCACAATGCCCAGCTATTTTTTGTTGCAGTTTGGCTGGGGCTGGGTTCGAACCCGCCACCCTAGGTATATGGGGCCAGCGTCCTACTCACTGAGCCACAGGCACCACCCATAAATTTCTTGATGGTCATGTGGAACATTCCATTTGTATTAGTTGAAATACATGTGCATATGTAAATATATTAAACTTAACTAATGAATTCATACAACCAAATACTACCTTGCAGGTTTCACTATATAAAGTTTATGTCAAAATTTATGTATGTACTAATATGCCCATTTTTCAAAAAAGAAAGCTGAAAGTCAGAGGTTAAGACATTGCCTAATTCCCCCTAAGTGTACAATAACATTAATTTTCTGTTTGGGAACATGCACACACATACACACACATTTAATGAACATTATTCGTCTGTGGTATTTTGGAGATCTCTACCAGAGTTTTAACTAAATCTTGCTAATTGGGTTTCTCTCTTTTTCCCTAAAGTAGCAGGTTTCTTAGTGGTACAGGAAACACATGTTCAAAGACAGTTAAGATAAAAAGACCATATTTATTATTTCAGGTAAATTTATAATTACAGCAAAAGAAATTTCCAGTTGATAAAACCTTGGCCATTCAACTGAAGGAAAATGTGTTTTCTGCAAGCCACGGCATTCACGATGCAAAGTTTTAAAAGCAATTTTTGTGTCACCTGCCAGATTTAGGATTGATGGCATAGGGCTCCAAATCTCAACTCTGCACACCTCGATGTGATCACAATCTAGTTTCTGCCAGATTAGTAATGATTTTCCTTTTAGGTCCAATGGAGCTTGTAAAGTTACTGAGAATCTGGGTAGGGAAAGGGAAAATTACCAATTTAGAAAATGGTAACTTCCAGCGTAACTGTCATCATGCGTTTTTAGTTTCCTTCAATATATTTTTATTTTTACATGTTATGGAAAGTTTGGTCTAAACACATGCCTGAAAGAGAGTTATAAATATTAACAGGTTCAGCTCACAGCAAGGACAAACTTTGTGTAATGTAATAATTTTTATGTTGTTCTCTGAAACACTCCCATTGGCACAGGGTAGTGAATTCAGAGGCCCCTGAGATCAAGTGCCTTAGCTGAAAGCTCGTGCTATACGAACAAGCATTCTTTGAAGTCTCCTTTTTCATATTAAAAATTCACATACTTCTTGAATTTTGCTCCACAGTATTCTCTGCTTATTTGAATATAAAAGTACAAGTGAGTTCCTCAAATCTTCAAATAAAATTGATGCTCTAAAAAGATTTACAAAGATTTGAGTCAGTAGAGTATAGTGGTTATGATTACAGATTTTACCATGAGAACTGCTGATTTTAGATGTCATGAACATTGTGTACTAGCTCTGTGACTCTGGAAAAATTGCTTTCACCTCTGCGCCTTAGTCTTCTATAAAAATGAGATTATATTATTCGTTATGATAACAATTATCAACATTGTTTGCTTTTTTAAGTTTCTGACACACCCGTAGAGCCTTAACTGTTGGACGTGCCAAAATTTGAGACAGCTAGATAGTGTTAGGATTCTGGTGCATAGAATGAAAAGAATACTGATCAGATGGACGTACAATAGCATATATATGCATGGACACACTCACATACTATATATACACACATATACACATACACAATTTTATTTTAGTTCTGTTCATATGTGAATGTCTGGAAGGAGTTTCATAATGGGCAAAGCTAACTTTATTTAGTGATCATTGTCATATACAATGATCTTTCAGATGGGCTAAACAATATTTTCTGAATTTGCCTTTATTCTTTGGATACTCATAATGAAGTCTCTGGAAAAATGTAAAAAAAATTTTCGTCTCATGAAATTTAAACAACTTTTCAACATTCAAGTCTCCAAAAAATCCTACAGTGCTTTTCTCTCAGGAAAAGTATCCTGAGCTAATACTACAGATTTGTTTAACCACCAGCTCAGGTAGGTTCCATGATATGTTGATTGATTGTATGTGGAGTTAGACTACCTGCTTTGGATTACATAGATAAGCTCATTCATGATTCTGACCGGGGTGAGGAAGAACAGTGTTATGACTTAAACTGTTGTTCTATTGCATAATACAGAATTAATGTATTTTTAATACATTATTATAAAAAAAATGGAATCCACATTCAATATAGGAAAGAGCAAGTTCAAAATGGCAGGTTATTTCATTTCTCTCAATGTTTGCCTTTTTTGACCAAAATCTCTTCTTTACACCCATAAAGTTAAAGACAAACCTATGGATAATGGTTTCCTTGATTTCTAGTCATAAAGAGTACAGATGAGTATTATCTTTTCTTAAAATTTCGTTTTTTTATAGTCAATTTCATTTTTATTTTTATAATGAAATATGTAAATATTTTAACACAAGTATTGTCATGGGTACAGATTTTTTATCTCCTTGCAGACTACCATTGTGGATAAATATTTTTAGAAAATATTGATTAATTTGCTACTATTTGTGATTTTTTAAAATGTTTTGTCAGATATAAATGATGCAAATATGTATAGGGTTTCTCAATGTTAATCAATTCTAGAAGAGAATATATGTGTGTGTGTGTGTGTATATATATATATATATATCTCCAATAAAAATTTCTTATAAATGGACTTTAATAAAATTTATTTTTTATTCTTTTTTTCATGTAGCTGCAGTCCATTTATTTTTATTGCTATAAGCTATTTTCCATTGTATAACATACTAAAATTTGTTGATTTTATTATTGGTGGAAATTTTCCAGTTTGTGGCTTGTAAAAAAAGACTATCATAATTTCTATATTTTGTCCTCGTGCTTAGCATAAATATTTACTTATCCTTCTGTTAGCCTATATGAATATTCTAACTTTTTCATATGCTTTCGAATACTTGGTGTTTCACACCTTTAAGTTTTTTTAATCTAGAGAATATTAAAAATATCATAATACTATTGTTTCCATTTGTATTCCCTTAGTTGTTACTATAGATGGACTCTGATTAATACATTTGATAGAAATTTGTATTCCATTCACTGTGTAGTGTTTTTTGAAGTCTTCTGACCATTTTCATTCTCCTTGAGGTTTAATTTCTAAGTAATGTTAAAGAATCCTTTATACATTTTAGATATATGAGTTGTTTTACTTGTGATGTGTTAGAAATATCATCAATAAGTTCATTACTTGTTTTTTGAATCTGAATAATTCAATCCAATAAAAATGATTTCATAATTGTAATATAGTGAAGTTAATAAATCAAGTATTATTAGTGTTTTGGATATGCACACA
>CAUYRH010002022.1:0-14066 GCA_963574655.1 Perodicticus potto
ATCACAGCTCACAGCAACCTCCAATTCCTGGGCTCAAGCGAGTCTCTTGCCTCCGCCTCCCAAGTAGCTGGGACTACAGGTGCCCGCCACAACGCCCGGCCATTTTTTTGGTTGCAGCCGTCATTGTTGTTTGGCGGGCCCGGGCTGGATTTGAACTGGCCAGTTCAGGTGTACGTGGCTGGCGCCTTTGCCCGTTGAGTCACAGGCGCTGAGCCTGTAATTATTTTTTTTTAAGAGATGAGGTCTTGCTCTTTTGTCCAGGCTAAAGTACAGTGGTGTAATTATAGCTCACTACAACCTTGAATGCCTGGGTTCGAGTCATCCTTACATCTCAGTCATGCAAGTAGCTAAGACTATAGGTGTGTGCCATCATACTTGGCTAATTTTTTTATTTTTATTTTTATTTATTTATTTTTTATTTTCGAGACAGGGTCTCACTTTGTCGCCCTTGGTAGAACTGTGGCATCATAGCTCCTAGCAACCTCAAGCTATTGGGCTCAAGTGATTCTCTTGCCTCAGTCTCCCGAGTAGCTGGGAATACCGGTGCCCACCACAACACCTGGCTATTTTTAGAGATAGGGTCTCGCTTTGGCTCATGCTGGTCTTGAACCTGTGAACTCAGGCAGTCCCCCCACCTGGGCCTCCAAAAGAGTTCTAGGATTACAGGCATGAGCCACCATGCCTGGCCTAATTTTTTGTAGAGAGAGGTCTTGAACTCCTGAGCTCAAGTGCTCCTCCCTCCTTTGGCCTTCCAAAATGCTGGGTTACAGACATGAAGTTCTTTTTCTATGGCATGGTAGTGAGATTAGAAGCATGGCAGGCATGAGAAGTCATGTATTAGAGAAGTTAAGACAGACTCCATAGCCAGTCTATCTGAGTTCCCATCATAGCTCTCTGACCTACTACTTGTGTGGCCTCAGGTAAGTTCCTTACAGAATAATAATACCTCATAGGACTGATTAAGAATTAAGTGAGTTGGCTTGATGCCTGTGGCTCAAGCGGCTAAGGCGCTAGCCACATACACCTGAGCTGGCAGGTTCAAATCCAGCCCGGCCCACCAAACAACAAATGATGGCTGTAACCAAAAAAAAAAAAAGAAAATAGCTGGGCGGGCGTTGTGGCAGGCCCCTACAGTCCCAGCTACTTGGGAGGCAGCAGAGGCAGGAGACTCGCTTGAGCCCAGGAGTTGGAGGTTGCTGTGACCTGTGCTGTGATGCCATAGCACTCTACTTAGGGCGACAGCTTGAGGCTCTGTCTCAAAAACAAAAAAGAGTTAAGTGAGTTAATATATGCAAAGAGTTTGGATTAGTACCTGAAATATGTGAGTAATATATAAATGTTTATGGGTGACGCCTGTGGCTCAAGGAGTAGGGTGCTGGCCCCATATACTGGGGGTGGCGGGTTCAAGCCCAGCCCCAGCCAAAAAGTGCAAAAAAAAAAAAAAAAATATATATATATATATATATATATGAATGTTGATTGTTACCACCATATTGTTATTACCTCCAGAGTCACTCAGATAGAATAGCTGTAAAGATCAAAAGGAATAGGCCTAGAAAAGTTGGACATTAAAATACTTTTTTGAAAAACTTTTTCTCATTTGTAAGTAGTTGTGTATTTATTGAAAATTGTAGAAAAGATAAGGAGGAAAACACTTCAAGTAACATTCTTTCTCTGGGTATTAATACCTTTAAACCAACAGATTTGGGGTAGGGTGTTCATGCCTATAATCCTAGCACTCTGGGAGGCTAAAGCTGGTAGATTGCTTGAGCTCAGGAGTTCCAAACCAGCCTGAGCAAGAGCAAGACCCCATCTCTACTAAAAAATAGAAAAACTAACCAGATGGTGTAGCACATGCCTGTGGTCCAGCTACTTGGGAGGCTGAGGCAAGAGTTTGAGGTTGCTGTGAGCTACAAAGATTCCAGGGCACTCTACCCAAGGGAACAGAGTGAGACTTTTGTCTCAAAAAAAAAGCAGTCTGCAGGTAAAATATATGTATCACTTGGTGACTGGTTGAGCATAGGTGGCCATAATTGAATCTTAAGTTTGAGTCTTCACACCTTTCCAAAAGGCCAACTGGTTCTGGGTGATGGATTACGTGGGGAAGCTTATGACCCCCTGTGTGCACTTTCCTGTCACCTTACATCAGTGGTTCTCAACCTTCCTAATGCTGTAATGTATTTTCATTGTTACAAAGGGGTCATGACCCACAAGTTAAGAACCGCTGCCGTACATCTTTGGTTATAAAAGTGAATTTCTTGGCTTGAAACCATTTTATATAGATATGTGGCAATAAGATATGAAATATTTCAAAATCCAAGTTCAAATTGAATATTCACTTTGTTATGAAAGATGACTGTTCGTTCCATGAAGGAAGGGTTCCAGTGGAATCAACCTACCAACAAGGTGGTAGGCTGGTCCATGAGATGTGATCCTTCGGTAGGGTTGGGGTTGATTGCCACTTCTAACGGATTGGGCACTCAGCAGGAGCCAGTTGGCAGGGGGGCGTTTGTGTTGCTGACTAATGCATTAACTCCATCTCTGTCACCTTAACCATTCTGGTCATGAGCCATTGACCAAGTTGCAGAGTGGCTATGGAGAAAGGTTGGATGACCGTCACAGAGCAGCTGTCTTCCCACTTGATCATCAAGAGCTTTTTCTACCATGAGACTCTTATAATCAAACTCTGGGCTAATTTTAGGAGTTTTTCCACATTCCTCTTTTCCAGATCTCCTAGGTAACCATCCTCTATTTTGTTCCAAGGCCCAGATCATCCAGCCAAACCATTATTTGTCCACTGCCAATGAATTAGTATATATATGTCCTTGGCTCAGACCCTCTCTCCTCCCAGGCTGAGGAGACAATGAGGTATACTACTTAAAAATCCCCTCATTAAGAGTACTGGCCTTCATCACTGCCTTCCAAGAGCATCCCGAGTAGTACTATAATGCTGCAGCAGTTTGCTTTCAGGTGGTGCCAGTATTCAGTTATCTGTAAAATAGGCTCTAATTTTTTTCCTCCTCAGTTAAGTGATTATTGGGAACTTCCATGCTTAAAAGTTGATTGAGGGTTGGCGGAGTGGCAAGAGTTGGCATACTAGAGTATGAGCCACCTGCTTATTTAACTTCTGCCTTCCTGACTTGCTTCATTTCCACTCCTGTATCCACCACATGTATTTGATGATAGAATGCTTTCTAGGCATACCAGTTTCCTGGCTAGGCAGATCAACACAGCATCCAGTTTGGGAGGAATAGTTTTGGGTAGCAGGATCGTGGTAACATATGACCGGGAATTCAATCTCTAGTAGGACCCAGTATCAAACCAAAGGTTACTTTTCAAAAGGACAACTGTTACTTGACAAAAATGGATTCATAGATTGTAAGAATAGGAGTCTTCATTGTGAGCTTTCTGTTGGAGCTTGTCATATTGGATCCAGTGAGGTTTAAGGGTGAGGGGCAGACCTGCTTAGACTTTGTCCTGGACTAGCTGGCGAGCGCTCTTAACACTCCTCTTAGGTCCCATTCTAAGAACCAGCAAGCTGGTAAATGGTTTGGAGCAACACAGTTTCTTATGGTACCTGAATATGTAGACTCCATGGTCCTCATCTATTAAAGGAAAGGAATGATATTTGTTCTCATATCTGGGCGTGGATTTCATGCTTGTAATCCTAGCACTCTGGGAGGCCGAGGCAGGGATCCCCCAAGCTTAGGAGTTTGAGACCAGCCTGAGCAAAACTGAGACCCCTTCTCTATAAACAATAGGAAAAAAAACTAGCCAAGCTTTGTGATGGGCGTAGTTAGTCCCAGCTACTCAGGAGGAGGATCTCTTGAACCCAAAAGTTTGAGGTTTCTGTGAGCTATGATAGCACAGCACTCTGTCCAGGGCAACAGTGTGAGACTCTATCTCAAAAAATAGAATGGTTTTTGTTCTCCAGTTTTACTCCAAGGAGTCATATTTTGCTATAGGGTTTTGATTTTTTTTCTCTTATTTATTGATAAAGATAGATTTACTGTTTTCTTTGACCTTTCTAGAAAGGTCAGCTCCAGTGGTCCTAAAGAGAATTCAAAGGAAGCCTGTTGCTTTGGAGCCTTCACATCGAGGTCAGGTGGGAGGCCTTGTATCTGATTATGGTCTTACAGAACAAAGCCAGAACCCAGTCTAGTGCTTTGCCTTTTTACAGAGAGAAAACATCCCATTCTACTAACTACTTCAAACCCTCAGTTATAAGAGGCTCAGCCCAAGCCTGCCCTGTAGAAAATGATATAGCTTATACATTTGGTTAAATTTTATTTTGCTTTTGAGAATAAAAATGGAAGTATAAAACTATTTAAATAGGTTCTTCTGTGATCACACTAACACCTTTCTTAAAATCACAATCACATGATTTCTTGTACGTTTAGGGTACAGTGGATCCCACTGTGAAATCAGCTTAGTAGTAACTTAGAAATTTCATGTCCTTCTTTCTAGATGAATTCTTTCCTGTGTTTTTTCTTGTTTGCTATATTAATTGGTCGAAAGGAGCTTTTTGCTGCATTTGGTTTTTATGACAGCCAACCCACTCTCATTGGACTATTGATCATCTTTCAGTTTATTTTTTCACCGTATAATGAGGTAATGTATGACCTTTAAAATTATCTCACATATGCCCTTACCTGCTTCAAATCTAGAATCCTTTGGGTAGTTAAAAAAGAAGTAAACAAAACTGTATAGTTTAAACAAATAGATGAAACAAAGTCTTTTAGTCCTTTGATATACTGGCCAGGATGAGAAAGTAGCAGAAAAATCCAAGCCCACATAAATAAATGCTGCATACTGTTAGGGAAAAATAAGTAGACTTTAGTAGTGAACACCTTAATATAACATATCCTTCAGGATTTAGTAGGTGGAGATTAACTATTGGAATGTTATGTCCTAGGCCACGTATTTGCCAAAGCTTGGGTAAAAATCTGTGTGAGAGGACAAAACAAATGTTAATTGAGTACATGTCTATATATGTATGGTTTGATAAGGGAGACTGAATGACAGTGGTCTTCTGATTGTGTTCCACAACCACCTATCCTCAAATAGCATTGGGTTCCACCCAGGACGCATGAAATCAATATTGGGTATTTTATAGTAAATGACATTTAACAACCACTGCTCTGTGATAGCTCGATGGGAGAATCCCAGAGTGCAAGAAGACATAGGTGAATGAGACAACGGCGACATTTTGTGATGATTGGGTAGGCTTCCAATTTGAGCTAAGAAATAATATTGAAAATCTTAAGGATTCTTTCTGGGGACAGATTATAGTTAAGGTTTTAAGACAAGCTAAACGAATCCTTTTTCTCCATTTTATTTATTTATTTTTTTGAGACAGAGCCCTGGGTAGAGTGCTGTGGTGTCATAGCTCATAGCAAACTCCAACTCCAGCTCAAGCGATCCTCTTGCCTCATTTTTTCTATTTTTGGTAGAGATGGGCTCTCACTTTTTGCTCAGGCTGGTCTCAAACTCACAAGCTCAAGCAATCCACCCACTTTGGCCTCCCAGAGTGCTAAGATTACAGGAGTGAGCCACTGCACCTGGCCTTTTTTTTTTGAGACAAAGTCTCACTTTGTCACGGTAGAGTGCTGTGGCATCATAGCTCACAGCAACCTCAAACTCTTGGGCTCAGGTGATTCTCAGCCTCCTGAGTAGCTAAGGACCACAGGCACCTGCCACAATGCCCAGCTATTTTTAGAGATGAGGTCTCTCTCTTGCTTAGGCTGGTCTAGAAGCGGTGAGCTCAGGCAATCCATCCACCTCAGCCTCCCAGAGTGCTAGGATTACAGGCATGAGCCACTATGCCCCGTCCCTATTCCTCCATTTTGAAAAGCGTGTGTGTATGTATGTGTGTGTGTGTGTGTGTGTGTGTGTACCATCATGAAAGAGAATGAACTGATAGATCATATTTGTATAGCATTGTTCATATAACCTAAATGAATTTTGCAGAGAACTGAGATATATTACCTTTAAACTTTAGAAGTTTTAGTTTTTTGTTTTAACTTTTGTTGAAAATATTTAGAAAATTTCTTACCTGGTTTGTCACTGCTTAAAACATAAGTTACAGAGTACCTTATAAAGATGTTGTCATTTCTGTCTTCTGTCTCAATTCAAGAATGCCTTAAGAACATGCAGCTATGTATGCTGAATGACCCCAAGCTGCTCTAGATTTTAAGTGGCTATGCAATTGATTTTTTTTTTTTTTTTAGAGACAGAGTCTCACTTTATTGCCCTTGGTAGAGTGCTGTGGCGTCACAGCTCACAGCAACCTCCAACTCCTGGGCTTAGGCAATTCTCTTGCCTCAGCCTCCCGAGTAGCTGGAACTACAAGGCGCCCGCCACAATGCCTGGCTATTTATTTGTTACAGTTTGGCCCAGGGCTGGGTTCAAACCCGCCACCCTCAGTATATGGGGCCAGCGCCCTACCCACTGAGCCACAGGTGCTCCCCTGCAATTGATTTTTTTATCTAACAAACTTTTTTGTTTCTTCCTTCATTGTCAGGCTAATAATCTTTGTTACTATTAGTGCAACTTTCTGTTCCATTCATTATCCATAATTTTCCTCTTCAACTGGCCATAAACTGGGAAGTGGGATAGTCAAACTCATTACGTAAAAGTTATTGGATTCTGCCTGAGTAGAAAGGTCCTCATATAAGTTAAAGCAAGAGTTTTGCTGGTGTTTATATTTTGTCTGCTCAGAGGGTTTTTTTCTTTTGGTTATTTCTTTATAGTTAGTGTTTGAGTTCACCTCAAAAAATACCTTAAATATATGTGTGATATTAGAGTAATTTGAAACGCAGTTAATTCACAGAGATATTCACACTTTTTTGTTTGTTTGTTTTTGTTTTGTTTTGTTTTCTGAGTCAGTCTTACTTTGTCACACTTGGTAGAGTGCGGTAACATCATAGCTCACAGCAACTCCCAACTCCAGTGCTCAAGCAATCCTCTTACCTCAGCCTCTTGAGTAGCTGAGACTACAGGTGCCCACCACAAGGTCTGGCTACTTTTTTTTTTTTTAGTAGAGACTGGGTCTTGCTCTTGCTCAGGCTGGAACAACTGGGTTTTTTTTGTTTTTTTTTGTTTTTTTTTGAGACAGAGCCTCAAGCTGTCACCCTGGATAGAGTGTCATGGCATCACAGCTCACAGCAACCTCCAATTCCTGGGCTCAAGCGAGTCTCCTGCCTCCGCCTCCCACGTAGCTGGGACACAGGTGCCTGCCACAACACCCGGCCATTTTTTTTTTTGGTTGCAGCTGTCATTGTTGTTTGGCAGGCCCAGGCTGGATTCGAACCTGCCAGCTCAGGTGTACGTGGCTGGCGCCTTAGCCCGTTGAGCCACAGGTACCGAGCCTATTTATTAGTTTTGAACATATCTGAGAAGCTACCAGGAACTCCTAGACTTTATTTTTACTTTCTTTCTATATATTTATATGTGTGTGTGTGTGTGTGTGTGTGTGTATATACATATATATATTTTTTTTAAGAGTCAGAGTCTCACTTTGTCGCCCTTGGTATAGTGCCATGTCTTCACAGCTCACAGCAACCTCCAACTCCTGGGCTTAGATGATTCTCTTCTCTCAGCCTCCCGAGTAATTTTTTTTTTTTTTTTGAGACAGTATCTCAAGCTATTGCGCTGGGTAGAATGCTGTGGCATCATAGCTCACAGCAACCTCCAACTCTTGGGCTCAAGCAATTGTCTTGGCTCAGGTTTTCTATTTTTAGTAGAGATGGGGGTCTCACTTTTGGTCAGGCTGGTCTCGAACTTGTGAGCTCAAGCAATCCATCCACCTTGGCCTCCCAGAGTGCTAGGGTTACAGATGTGAGCCACCGCACCGCACCCGGCCCCTAGACTTTATTTTGAAACTCTGTGTTTGCTCCTAGCAAATAAACAAGAATTTTTTCTTTTCACCTTAAACAATTTTTTTTTTTTTTTGTAGAGACAGAGTCTCACTTTATCACCCTCGGTAGAGTGCCGTGGCATCACACAGCTCACAACAACCTCCAACTCCTGGCCTTAGGCGGTTCTCTTACCTCAGCCTCCCAAGTAGCTGAGACTAAAGGCGCCTGCCACAACACCCAGCTATTTTTCTGTTTTGCAGTTCGGCTGAGGCCAGGTTCGAACCCGCCACCTTCGGTATATGGGGCTGGCGCCCTACTCAGTGAGCCACAAGCGCCACCCTTAAACAATTTTTTTTTTTTTTTTTATGCCAAACTGCTTTAAGAAATAGACATCAGGTCACTTAACCTACAATACTTCAGTTAAGAAGTTACGAGAAGTTGTTTTTGTCTCAGAATTTATATTTTTGACTTGGCGTCTGTGGCTCAGTGAGTAGGGCGCCAGCCACATACACCAAAGGTGGTGGATTTGAGCGCGACCTGGGCCTGCTAAACAACAATGACAACTACAACCAAAAAATGGCTGGGCATTGTGGCTAGCGCCTGTAGTCCCAACTACTTGGGAGGCTGAGGCAAGAGAATTCCTTAAATCCCTTAAGAGTTTGAAGTTGCTGTGAGCTGTGATGCCACAGCACTCTACCAAGGGTGACATAGTGAGACTCTGTCTCAAAAAATAAAAAGGAATTTATATTTCCAATTGAAATTTGTCCCCATCTTAATGGTAATCTTCAGGAATTATATACTTATTCTGGGATTGCTTCCATAGTCAGAATACTTTTTTTTTATTATTTTTTTTTATCTTTTTGGGGGATCACAGGATCCTTCTTAAGGAAATCAGTATTGATGTATTCACCAAGGAAAATAAGTTGGGAAATATTAGTGCAATTTAATCACCAATGGTGACTTATAAAGATATACTGATGGTAAAAGCAAACCAGTAAAAAATATGGAACGCTTCACGAATTTGCGTGTCATCCTTGCACAGGGGCCTTGCTAATCTCTGTATCGTTCCAATTTTAGTATATGTGCTGCCGAAGCGAGCGCCAGAATACTTTTAGAAAACTCAATTTTGAGGTTGTTGTTAGAAGCTGTGACATTGTTTAGAATCTCAGTGAAGACTCATTATCCCTTAAAGGTGGATAATTGATCAAGAATTTTTTCTTTTTTTTTTGCTAGTGAAAGCTTTTTTTTTTTTTTATTGTTTGATATTCATTGAGGGTACAAAGAATTAGGTTACTCTGATTGCATTTGTTAGGTAAAGTCTGTCTTATAGTTGCAACCCAACCCCAAGAGTTATGCCTTACATCATAAACCCCCATTCCTCTTGCTCCACTTTTCCTGTTTCTTCTTTTTCCCACCGCCCACCTTGAATTGACTTCAGTTTTTCTCTTATGTGGGTATATATTAGATCATCTACCACCAACCCAGGAATGGATTAGTAAGCTGTTGATATGTGTATACCATGGAATACTATATAGCCATTAAAAAAGATGGAGACTTTACATCTTTTGTATTAACCTGGATGGAGGTGGAATGCATTCTTCTTAGTAAAGCATCACACGAGTGGAGAAGTGGCTTGGTGGTTATGGTGTCAGCCACATACACCAAGGCTGGCAGGTTCAAACCCAGTCCTGGCTAGCTAAACAACAATGACAACTGCAACAAAAATAGCTGGGCATTGTGGCGGGCACCTATAGTCCCAGCTACTTGGGAGGCTGAGGCAGGAGAATTGCTTAAGCCCAAGAGTTGGAGGTTGCGGTGAGCTGTGACATCACCCCACTCAACCAAGGGCAACATAGTGAGACTCTCTCTCAAAAAAAAAAAAGGAATGTAAAAGCAGGAATCCAATGTACTCAATTTTAATATGAAAACAGTAGATAGTAAAAGAATATTTTAAAAAGAGAATAAAAGGCTGGGCACTGTGGCTCACCCCTGTAATCCTAGCACTCTGGGAGGCTGAGGCAGGTGGATTGCCTGAGCTCACTGATTCATGACCAGTCAGAGCAAAAGGTGAGACCACGTCTCTAAAAGTAGTCAGGCATTGTGGCAGCGCCTGTAGTCCCAGCTACTTGGAAGGCTGAGGCAAGAGAATCACTTGAGCCCTAGAGTTTGAGGTTGCTGTGAGCTATGATGCCACGGCATTCTACCAAGAGCAACACAGTGAGACTCTGTCTCAAAAAAACTAATAATAATAATAAAATTAAAATAAAATAAAAAAGAATTTTGAAAAAGGGCCAGGAGCAGTGGCTCAGTCCTGTAATTGTAGCACTCTGGGAGGCCAAGGCAGATGGTTCCCTTGAGGTCAGTGTTCAAGACTAGCCTGAGCAAGAGCGAGACCCATCTCTACAAAACATAGAAAAATTAGCCAGGTGTTGTGGCAGGCACTTATAATTCCAGATGCTTGGGAGGCTGAGGCAGAAGAATCTCCTGAACTCAGGTGTTTGAGTTATGACGCCATGGCATTCTACCAAGGGTGACAAAGTAAGACTCTGTCTCAAAACAAAAAATAAAAAAGAGTCAGTGTAAATTACCATGACTGAACTGTGAGAATGATGGTTTTGTAGTCATCAAAAATTTCAGTACTACCTCCTACTTGAGCTGTATGACCTCTAGCAAGTTATCGAAACTCTCTGAGCTTTACCCTTCTCACCTATAAAGCAGGAGTAAGAGATTGGTAAAGACTATGTGAAGTACTTAGCTTTGTTCTCAAAAATAGGTAATTTTTAGTAAGGATAGCATTCATTTGGATATATAGTTGTGTATTTTTTATGTGAAGTGCTTGAGACACAAAATGTTTGGATTTCATATTTTTTTAGATTTTGAAATAGCTGCATTATATTTACAAGTTGAACACCCCTTCAGACATCTAAAATCCAAAATGCTCCTGTGATCATTCCCTTTGAGCATCATGTCAGTGCTCGAAAGTTTCAGATTTTGGAGTATATCAGATTTCAGGTTTTTGGATTAGGGATGCTCAACTTGTGTATCTGTTTCTGGCCTATTTGCTTTGGGGAAGACCTCATTATAATGATTCCCTCACCCTAGCTCCCCTAAATACTAGTGATCTTTCTTTTTGGCCTTCCATTTCTCTTATCCTAAGCCAAACTTCCTCTACCATCTCAGCTCATGAAACCTTCAGGGACAACAAAGAGGTGGATGGTGATTAAAACCCTTTCATTTACCTTTTCAGGTTCTTTCTTTTTGCTTAACAGTCCTAAGCCGCAGATTTGAATTTCAAGCTGATGCATTTGCCAAGAAACTTGGGAAAGCTAAAGACTTATATTCTGCTTTAATCAAACTTAACAAAGATAACTTGGGATTTCCTGTTTCTGACTGGTTGTTTTCAATGTGGCATTATTCTCATCCTCCGCTACTAGAGAGACTTCAAGCTTTGAAAAGTTCAAAACAAGACTGAGATGCCCAGGGTCTGTGACTGAAGACATTTCTGATTATTTCTGTCCTGGCAGCATGTTCTAGCTCTTGATGTTTTTAAACTTTTACTTTTTAAAGAAAAATTACTAAGTTATATAAAAGCCCAGATTTAATTACATTCAATATCTCATTTCAAAAATGATTTTAATAATCCAATAAGCACTGGATGAAATCCAATAAGCTCTGGATGAAAATTTGAGGCTTAATGTTTTTTAAAGGCATAGTTTTATCTTTGAGATCTAATTTACCATCAACTTGTAAAATTATTTGAGAAAATACAGAATTTGTTTCATTTATACACTTAAGGAATCTGCACATAAGGTGTTTCAGGGCATATATTTAAAAGAAGGAACACCCCCTCTTTGTCCTTTCTGTGACGCAGAAACAGTGGTCCCAAATCATTGTGCTCATACCTAAGTTGAAATTTGTTTTTTATTTTCATACTGTTACGATTTAACTCAGCCAATCAGTGTTTTAATAAAAGGATAATAGTTGGTAAAGCTAATGTTATTTAAATTAAAGTAGTTAGAAATATGCTCTACTGTTCTACCAAAATTTGAATTTCTCTCTTGCTACACATTGATCAAGAGTTTCTAATAGTGTTTTGAAATTAGAAATTATGGGCCAGGCAAGGTTGCTCACACCTGTAATCCTCTAGGAGGATTACAGCACTCTGGGAGGCCGAGGTGGGTGGATTTCCTGAGTTGACAGGCTCAAGACCAGCCTAAGCAAGAGCAACACCCTATCTCTACTAAAAATAGAAAAACTGAGACAAGAGGATTGCTTGAGCCCGAGTTGGAGGTTGCTATGAACTGTGATGCCAAGGCACTCTACCCAGGGCGACATCTTGAGACTGTCTCAAAAAAAAAAAAAAAAAAATCAGAAATTATGTATAGGATATTTTTAATCATTGAGTTTTGTTTTTATTTTTAAGAAAATCTCAGTCTTCATCTTTCTGTCTGCCTGGTAGGTATGTTCCCATCAGGAGTAAATTGTAGATTTTTCTCATTCATTCAGTAAATAATGCATCCTTTCACTTAGCAGAGATTGCCATGTTGAAACAGGTTTTGCTATGTTAAAAGTGGCAGAACATGAAAGAAGAAATGACATTTTAAGAAACATAAGGATAAAATACTGATGATTCTCCTGTGATAATTCAGGAAAAAATATATAGTTTTCTATCTCTTTCAAGGACAGAAGAGTTTCAGTTTTTATTTTTGTAATTTTAATCAGTAAGTTCTATGTACTGTTTGATCAGGTCTGATTACCCACTTAGGAAAATTATAGTTCTTGATAGGCAGATAATATTTACTTTCAAAGCAAATGTCATGAAAGATTTCCAATTTTAGGAGATGCATGTTTGACTAATCCATCTCTGTCCACTTTCTGAATGAGAACTTATTTTGTGCCTAGAGCTCCCACGCACTGATAATGTTTACCTTCTGAGCATTTATTCCAAAGTGGGATCAGCTGCGCACCTTTGACCATTAAAAACTTTTGCTCAGCTGACATTTGGGTGACGTCTCCACTTGGAAATATAATAAATATAAAAATCTAGTTTAGTACTGCATTATTTATTTTCCTAAGGCGAAAGAGGAGCAGTCCTCTTATCTGTGACTTTTTGCTCTGATTAACTGCCTTTCCTTCTGTGCCTTTAAATATAAATTTCAGTTCTGCACAAGTGAAACATTAAAATTTGCCAATGCAGATTTATGTGTTTTGTCTTTAATATAACATGTGTATCGTTGGTTACTTAGATTGTGTGTCATTGGTTACTTAGATTCGTGTTTATTACCCTAGGACAGGGAGGTCCAGACTTTTTTTTTTTTTTTTCATCGCTGTACTTTGGAAGAAGAATTGGTTTGGACACATATTAAGTAAACAAACCCTAATGAAAGCTGGTTAGCAAAATGACAGGTCTGTGCATACTTTTCCTAATATATCACAGCACAAATAAAGCAGAAAAAGTCCTCACACAAAGTCAGCATGTGACCTGAGAACCGCAGGTTGGACACTCATGCCCTGGAAAAAGTGGGTGCTAGCACATGAAGAAATAGCCCTAATTCTGAGTAGTGTCAGCACCATCACTGGGCCTCACACAGAGTCCTCTTCAGGTGCTTCCTCTGACTTCACTAAAGAGCATCACTAGTGCCTGGGTACAACTGAATAAATATAAAGTTAAAAATGACGAAAGATAAAGAGACAAGACACATAGAATAGAATTTTCAAAGGTGAGAGCACAGGGAACCACCACCCATTTGTGGGGTTCCGACAGTGGCCCCGAGTGTCAGTTCCACTCAGCTTTTATTGAAGACTATTTGCTCATTAGCCCAGAGGGTAACTGCAGAAGGGAACAGAGACACCATCAGTTTCTCTAAGCAAGCGTATCATCTTCTATATAATCATTAACTTTAAGGGTCTGAGCAGTCTTAAGAAATCCAGAACCAGCTCGGCGCCTGTGGCTCAACGGGCTAAGGCGCCAGCCCCGTACCCCTGAGCTGGCAGGTTCGAATCCAGCCTGGGCCCGCCAAACAACAGTGACAGCTGCAACCAAAAAATGGCCGGGTGTTGTGGTGGGCGCCTGTAGTCCCAGCTACTTGGGAGGCAGAGGCAAGAGACTCGCTTGAGCCCAGGAATTGGAGGTTGCTGTGAGCTGTGATGCTACGGCACTCTATCCAGGGTGACAGCTTGAGGCTCTGTCTCAAAAAAAAAAAAAAA
>CAUYRH010002025.1:0-38076 GCA_963574655.1 Perodicticus potto
GGGCGCCTGTAGTCCCAGCTACTTGGGAGGCGGAGGCGGGAGACTCGCTTGAGTCCAGGAATTGGAGGTTGCTGTGAGCTGTGATGCCATGGCACTCTATCCAGGGTGACAGCTTGAGGCTCTGTCTCAAAAAAAAAAAAAAGAAAGAAACAAAACAACAATAACAAAAACAAACAAACAAATAAACAAACAAAAAACAAAGCAGTATATATATCTTGCTGAATATTGTCTGGGCAACAGGTGATCTTCTGGGGTGTGATTTGTTAATCACAATGTTGATACGGCTGTACAAAATGGAGACTGGAGGCCTCTAATGATTTCTCAAACCTCACATAGTGGACAGCCTAGATCCTCTTCTGCCTGCTTAGACTGCACTATAAATTGCTAACTTGGGCTAAGCAGAAGCTTTCTCAGGAAAGCGCTTGTCGCTGGGATCACACCTTAAGTGGCTATCCACTTACGCAGTGTGCCGAAACCGGTGTCACCCTATGCCCCTGAGGGCTAAGGCTGCAAGGCGTCTCAGTCCCCACCTTTAGGCTGCTCAGTCACTAGATTACTCGCTCCCACCCGATGCTTGTTTTGCGACCCTGAGGGTGTGGAGCTTGCTGGGCCAGTTCTCCCACAATGGCTCCACACAGCCCACAACCAAACACAAGTAGCTCCGTCTGGCTTGGTGGCTCAGTCTGGGGCCCTAGACAACAATCAAAGACCTCCACTCTTGCCCAAGTTCTCCCAAGGTAGTTCAACTGAGTGCCAAGTCCAAAAAAAACCCAAACAGCTCACAGGTAAGGCTTTTTCAGTTTGCAGTCTTACTGCTGCTGTACCTACAGCTGCCGGCAGGATTAGACCGAACGAACACCCGCAACCACTTGCTAGATCTCCACTGCTTTTGCCTTCCTCAGGGGGTCCAGAAGTCTCACGCTGTCTCCCTGTGTCCCTAAAGGGATGTTTCTGGGCAGATCCCACCAGCCAGAGATGCCTGAAGTCTTCTCTCCCCAGTCTCACCATGCCCAGTTGCAAGGAAGCTGTTACTTGGTCGCCATCTTGCTCCTTCTCCCAGGGGATTTCTTGAATCCAGAAGTTTGAGGTTACTGTGAGCTATGATGATGCCACTGCACTCTAGCTAGGGCATCAGAGTGAAACTCTGTCTCAAAAAAAGGTTATTGGGTTTTTTTTGAGGATTAATACTTTAGTGTGTATACCCAAATCCTTTCTCAAATAAAAGAATCAGAATGAGATATTGATGTTTTTCTTTGCAGTGGGATGACCATAGCTCACCATAGCCTTAAACTCCTTGGCTTAAATAATTTTCCTGCCATGACCTAGGATTATAGGCACAAGCCACTAGGCCCAGCTGCCTACTCTTTAAAATGGGCAGTACTATATTGGGAGGCATTGAACTTAGGTGAAAGCAGGGTTTTGTTTTTTGTGCGCTATAATGCTATTTGGGGCAAAACCTTCTGGCTTAACTAAAATGCAAAGGATTCAAGAATCTTGTTAACAGTGGTAGATCAGAGCCAGTTTCAAAAACCTTTAGGGTTGCGAGCCTAAAGGTTGTTTGGCATAAGGACTTCAGTTAAAGGAAAGATAAAGTTAGTGGATCTTTTCTCATGGCTGATGGAATAATGGAGATTGGAGAAAGTGGGGGAATATTTCAAGTATGAATTCAGATTTCTGAAGCAGCAATGTAATTTTTGGGTATTTGAAATAATTTTTTATTTATAAGTATTGTTATATTCTGGATATATCCTTTGTTATTATAAGTAAAACCTAGTCTGTGGCTTATCTTTTAATTTTATTCGCTATGTTCTTTGTCATAAAAAAGAAACCTGTAATTTTATTGCAGTCAGTTTAAGCAATCTTTTTTGTTGTTTGATGATTATTTATTTCACGAGTGAAATTAGGACATAAGACAGGCATACTTTAAAGGTGAGAATGTAGTTTTCATGAGTGTCTTCAGATTTAATTTGGATTAAAAATTGTTTGACTTTTTGAAATTCTTACTAGATATTACCTTGTCTATAAGATTTTAGTAGAACCAGGCCAGTACTTTATATGCTTTTATAACTCTTTGTATGTTACTCAGAAATTAAACTAAAATCTATCAAGTTACAAGACTTAGTCTTTTTCTTCTTTCTACCTCCTTGGAGGTTCCCACATTGAGAACACCATAATTCTTGCCTATGGTTGCAGAGGTGGCCAAAAATCTTCATCATGATGCTGAACAATTAAAACTCTGTCTGCAGCATAGGCCTAGAATTTCAGATGGGTTGAAAGGTGTGTAGTTATGTTTATGAATGATTGTATTTTTATTTTTATTTATTGTTTTGTTTTTTGGTTTTTTTGTAGAGACAGAGTCTCACTTTATTGCCCTTGGTAGAATGCCGTGGTGTCACACAGCTCACAGCAACTTCCAACTCCTGGGCTTAGGTGATTCTTTTGCCCCACCTCCAGAGTAGCTGGGACTATAGGCGCCCGCCACAATACCCGGTTATTTATCTGTTTTGCAGTTCGCTGAGGCCGGATTTGAACCCACCACCTTCGGTATATGGGGCTGGTGCCCTGCTCACTGAGCCACAGGCACCGCCCTATTTATTTAATTTTGAGACAGAAACTCACTATGTGGCCCTTGGTAGAGTGCTGTGGCATCACAGCTCACAGCAACCTCAAATTTTGGGCTTAAGCGATTCCCTTGCCTCAGTCTCCCAAGTAGCTGGGACTACAGTTGCCCGCCACAACGCCTGGCTATTTTTTTATTGTAGTCGTCATTGTTGCTTAGCTGGCCTGGGCTGGGTTTGAACCCGCTGCCTCTGGTGTATGTGGCTGGTGCCCTAACCACTGGGTTACGGGTGCCAAGCCAGAATGATTATATTTTTAGCCTAGATTCTGCTAAAGCAGTGACTCTCAGTGGGAGTGATTTCACCCTTGAAGGGACGTTTGGGAGTGTCTGGAGATATATTTGGTTGTCACAATCAGAAAGGTATGACTGGAATCTAATATTGGGACGGTGCTACTGGAATCTAGTGGATAGACGCTAAACATCCTACTGTGCATAGGGTAACCGCCCACATCAAAGTGTTATCCAGACTAAAATATTAGTAGTGCTGAGGTTGAGAAACCCTGTGTAGCTTTGAAATCTTTAAAAATGATTCGCAGTTATTCTCCTCCTGTGTGAGAGCTTAAAAATGATTCACAGTTATTCTCCTCCTGTGTGAGAGCTGGGTGGGAAGGCTGATCATTTCTTTTTGTCATATCTTAGTTTATTTCTTGAATAGTCAGAATGGAATTGGTATCTTGTCTCTTTTTTCTTAGATCTCATTTTTATTTTTATTTTTATTTATTATTATTATTATTTTTTTTGAGACAGAGTCTTTTTTTTTTCTTTTTTTTTTGAGACAGAGCCTCAAGCTGTCACCCTGGATAGAGTGCTATGGCATCACAGCTCACAGCAACCTCCAATTCCTGGGTTCAAGCGAGTCTCCTGCCTCCGCCTCCCAAGTAGCTGGGACTGCAGGCGCCTGCCACAACGCCCGGCCATTTTTTGGTGCAGCTGTCATTGTTGTTTGGCGGGCCCGGGCTGGGGTCAAACCTGCCAGCTGAGGTGTACGTGGCTGGCGCCTTAGCCCGCTGAGCCACAGGCGCTGAGCCTTGAGACAGAGTCTTAAGCTGTCACCCTGGATAGAGTGCTGTAGCATCGCAGCTCACAGCAACCTCCAATACCTGGGCTCAAGTGAGTCTCTTGCCTTTGCCTCCCAAGTAGCTGGGACTACAGGCGCCTGCCACAACACCTGGCCCTTTTTTTTTTGTTTTTTTGTTTTTTTTTTTTTTGGTTGCAGCCGTCATAGTGGTTTGGTGGGGCCCAGGCTAGATTTGAACCTATCAGCTCAGGTGTACATGGCTGGCACCTTAGCTTCTTGAGGCACAGGCGCCAAGCCAGATCTCATTTTTACTTATTTATTTATTTTTTTGGCTGGGGCTGGGTTTGAACTCACCACCTCCTGCATATGGGGCTGGTGCCCTACTCCTTTGAGCCACAGGCGCTGCCCTCATTTTTTTTTTTTTTTTGAGACAGAGTCTCAGGCTGTCGTTTAAGGTAGAGTGCCATGGTGTCATAGCTCACAGCAATCTCAAACTTGGACTCAAGAAATTCTCTTGCTTCAGGTTTTCTATTTTTTAGTGGAGACAGGGTCTCGATTTTGGTTAGGCTGGTCTTGATCTCATAAGCTCAAGCAATCTATCCACCTTGGCCTCCCAGAGTGCTAGGATTACAGGTGTGAGCCACCCGGCCCAGCCCTCATTTTTAAAGGTACATTTAATTTAGAATCCTCTGGTGCTTTTAAGTATTAATGCTATGAAGATTTTTTTCTTCCCAGGGAGTAACTATGATGATTGTTTTTTTCCCTAAAGTGGCTTTTATGATTACTGTGAAGGTGAATCACATTTTGATTTGCATGAATTTTCAAGTTATTTAGACCTATTAGCAAATATGCTTACTTTCTGTGACATAAAGAGAGAAATATTGATCCACAGAGAACATCAATGTGTGATTGCAGATGATAAACAAACATATTGAATATGATCTTATATACCTCAGTTTTTGTATGTGTATGTGTGTGTGTGTGTGTGTGTGTGTGTGTGTGTATACACACAGTCTCCAAGTTACGAACATCTGACGTACGTGCAACTTGCACTTAGGAATGGAGGCTATTAAAGTAAGTGCCCGAGTTACAAACACCTGACCAATGTATGACTCCCATTTATGAACAGAGGCTCTTACAGGTAATAGGCAAATATACCTGTTCCAGCTTACAAATTCAGTTTAAGAACAAACTTACAGAACCTGTCTAATCTGTTACCTGGGGACTGCCTGTATATATGTTATTTTTTGAGACAGGGTCTTATTCTATTTCCCAGGGTGGAGTTCAGTGGCATCATCATAACTCACTGCTGCCTTGAACTCCTGAGCTCAAGCAGTCCTCCTGCCTCAGCCTCTTGAGTAGCTGGGACTAAAGGCATATGCCACCATGCCTGGCCAATTTTTTAATTTTTTTGTAGAGATAGGGTCTTGCTGTGTTGCCCAGGCTGACAGTTATATATATTTTACTCTAATGGAAATAGTTAAAAAAAAAAAACTTCATTTAAAAAATTATTATTTGTTGAGTATCTGTTATATAGCAGTATTTTTGTTGGGCATTAGAGATAACAGTGGTGAATAAGACAGAATCCCCGCCTTCAAGGAGCTACATTCTAGAAGGGGATACAGATGACAAGTGTCCAATCTGTTTGCTAACATAACTTCAGATCTTGATAAGAACTGTGTAGACAATGGCCAAGCACCCTGGCTCACACCTGTAATTTTAGCTCTTTGGGAGGCTGAGGCAAGGTGGGAGGATTGCTTAAAGTCAGGAGTTCAATACTAGTCTGAGCCAGAACCATACCCTGTCTCTGTAAGAAACAGAAAACTTAGCCAGGTATGGTGGTACACACCTATAGTTCCAGATACTCAGGTGGCTGAGGCAGGAAGATCACTTGAGCTCAGGACTTTGAGGTTGCTATGAGTTAGGCTGATGCCATTGTACTGTAGCCCCTGTGGCAGAGAGAGGCTCTTAAAAAAAGAAAAAAAAGAGCGGCGCCTGTGGCTCAAAGGACTAGGACGCCGGCCCCATATGCTGGAGGTGGCAGGTTCAAACCCAGCCCCGGCCAAAAAAACCACACACACAGAAAAAAGAACTATGTGTAGGCATAAAGGAATGAGCTACAGTAGTATGGAGGAAGGACCTATTTTAGTTAATCGGGGGGTCTCTGAGGAGGAAGCATTTGTGCTTATCTGTTCAAAGTATCAACTTTTTGTTTTTTATGTTTTTAAAATTTTTTATTTCAGGTTAATGTAAGGGTATAAACAACTAGGTTACAATATTTGCATGTATTATTAGGTAGAGTCCCTCTTGTAGTTGTGTGCCACACCCAAAAGGTGTGCCAGTACTCTAACATTGTGTCATTAAGTGAGAGCACACCATCTTGGCACCTGTAGCTCAGTGGTTAGGGCACCGGCCACATACACTGGGGCTGGCGGGTTCAAACCTGGTCTGGGCCTGCTAAACAGCAATGACAACTGCAACAACAACAAAAAATAGATTGGCATTGTGGTGGGTGCCTATAGTCCCATCAGCTACTTGGGACACTGAGGCAAGAGAATTGCTTAAGCCCAAGAAATTTTTTTTTTTTTTTTTTTTGAGACAGAGTCTCACTATGTTGTCCTTGGTAGAGTGCCGTGATGTCACAGCTTACAGCAACCTCAAATTCTTGGGCTTAAGTGATTCTCTTCCCTCATTCTCCTAAGTAGCTGGGAATACAGGTGCCCACCACAGTGCCCAGCTATTTTTTGGTTGCAGTTGTCATTGTTTAGGAGGCCCGGGTGGGGCTCAAACCTGCCAGCCTCGGCGTATGTACCTGATGCCCTACTCACTGAGCTACAGACACCGAGCCTAAGCCCAAGAGTTTGAGGTTGCTGTGAGCTGTGATACCATAGCATTCTACCAAGGGCGACGTAGTGAGACTGTCTCGAAAAAAAAAAAAAAAAGTGAGAGCGCACCAATCCCCTTCTCTCTCCTTCCTCCCTCATTCTCCCTCTCCCCAACTTGAATTGAATTGAATTTTTCTCTTATGTGGGCATGTATTAGATTGTCTGCTGGCTTCATATTAGTATTGAGTATATTAGATATTTGCTTTCCATTTTTTTTTTATTCATTAGTAGTTTATTTATCACTCATATTTATAGCTCAGGAACACGGGTCTGTGACAAACGTCTATGTAAATCAGCCCAAAGAAATTCTTTATATTCCAAAATCACTTTACGCTCTGAAAGACAGCCTTCCTCCTCAGAATCATACATAGCATCATAATTTCTGTAGAAATCTGCATATGCCTTCTTTCTTGGTTCAGCCACAGCAAACTTATAGAAAGCTGCAAACCCCAGGGATACAACAAATGCTCCAACAATATGAATCTGCAGGCGCCTGGCCAAAAGGCCACGCATTTGAGATTTGGTCAAAGCACTGGAAGCCATGGTAGTTACTGTCCTTGATGGGTATGCCAACCTCAACGCGTCCCTCCCGGCTGAGGTCCACACCAAATGCCTGCTTTTCCATTTTTTTTTTTTTTTTTTGAGACAGAGCCTCAAGCTGTCACCTGGATAGAGTGCCGTGGCATCACAGCTCACAGCAACCTCCAATTTCTGGGCTCAAGTGAGTCTCCTGCCTCCGCCTCCCAAGTAGCTGGGACTACAGGCGCCGGCCACAACGCCCGGCCATTTTTTGGTTGCAGCCATCATTGTTGCTTGGCGGGCCCAGACTGGATTTGAACCCACCAGCTCAGGTGTACGTGGCTGGCGCCTTAGCCTGTTGAGCCACAGGCACCGAGCCTTCTTTTCCATTCTTATGGTACTTTGCTAAGAATGTGTTTCAACTCCATCTAAGTTAATAGAAAAGATGTAAAGTCTCTGCCTTTTTTATGGTTGCATAGTATTCCATGGTGTGTGTGTGTGTGTGTGTGTGTGTGTGTGTGTGTGTATCACATTTGTTAATCCATTCCTGGGTTGATGGGCATTTAGGTTGTTTCCATGTCTTGATGATTGTAAATTGAGTTGCAATAAACAATCTAGTGCAAATGTCCGTATGATAAATGATTTTTTTTATTAAATCATAATTGTGTGCATTAGTGCAATCATGGGGCACAATGTGCTGACTTCATATATAATCTGAAATATTTTCATCAAACTGTTTAACATAGCCTTCATGGCCTTTTAATCACTATATGAAGACATTTATATTCTGCATTTAATAAGTTTCACTTGTACCCATGATAAATGATTTTTTTTTTCTTCTGGGTAGACAACAAGTAATGGGATTGCGGGATCAAATGGGAGGTCTAATTTCAGTTCTTGGGGATTCTCCATACTTTTTTCCAAAGAGCCTATATTAATTTGCAGTCCCACAAACAGTGTAAAAGTGTTTCCCTCTCTCCATATCTGTGCCAGCATCTGCAACTTTGGGACTTCGTGCTATGAACCATTCTCACTGGGGTTAGGTGTTATATCAGGGTGTCTTTTTTTTTTTTTTTCTTTAGACGGAGTCTTACTATGTTGCATTGGGTAGAATGATGTGGTGTCACAGCTCACAGCAACCTTAAACTCTTGGGCTTAAATGATTCTCTTGCCTCAGCCTCCCAACTAGCTGGGACTACAGGCACCCGCCACAATGCCCAGCTATTTTTTTGTTGTTTGTGTTGTTTGGCAGACCCGGGCTAGATTCGAGCCTGCCAGCTCTGGTGTATATGGCTGGCACCCTAGCCACTGAGCTACAGGCGCTGAGCCTCAGGGTGGTTTGATTTGCATTTCTCTGATGATTAACGACGATGAGCATTTTTCATGTTTGTTAGACATTCATCTGTCTTCCTCAGAGAAGGTTTTATTCATGTCTCTTGCCCAGTGATAGATGGGATTGTTTGCTCTTTTTTGTTGATTAATTTGAGTTCTCTATAGATTTCTAGTTATCAACCCTTTGTCAGATTCATAGCATGAAACAATAAAAATCCTAGAAGAAAGTATGGGAAAAACTTGAGGATGTCAGCATGGGGAAAGATTTTATGAAGAAGACTTCTGTAGCATCGCCTGTGGCTTAAGGAGTAGGGCGCTGGCCCCATATACCAGAGGTGGCAGGTTCAAACCTGGCACCGGCCAAAAACGGCAAAAAAAATACAAACAATTTGGCTCAAGTGGCTAAGGCATCAGCCACATACACCTGAGCTGGCGGGTTCGAATCCAGCCCAGGCCTGCCAAACGACGACAGCTGCAACCAAAAAAATAGCTGGGCGGTGGAGACAAGAGAATCGCTTGAGCCTAGGAGTTGGAGGTTGCTGTGAGCGGTGATGCGATGGCACTCTACCCATGGTGACAGCTTGAGGCTCTGTCTCAAAAAAAAGAAGAAGACGACTTCTGTGGCAATTGCAACAACAACAAAAATAAGCAAATGAGACTTAATTAAACTGAAAAGCTTTTGCACAACTAAGGACAGGATAATTAAAGCAAATAGACAACCCTCAGAATGGGAAAAGATATTCAGTATCACTTTTGAGCTGGGTAAGGTGGCTCATGCCTGTAATCCTAGCACTTGGGGAAGCCGAGGGAGGTGAATTGCTTGAGGTCCAAAGTTTGAGATCAGCCTGGGCAAGAGCAAAATCCAGTCTCTACTGAAAATAGAAAAAGTAGCCAGGAGTTGTGGCAGGCACCTGTAGTATGAGCTACTTGGGAGGCTGAGGCAAGAGGATTACTTAAGTCCATGAGTTTGAGGTTGCTATGAGCTGTGACACCAGGGCATTCTAGCTTGGGCAACAGAGTGAAACTCTGTCTGAAAAAAAAGTGTCAACTTTTGGTTTTGTTTTCACTCTTGAAGTTGTGTTTTTTTTCTCTATTTCATCAATCTGCTTTTTATTGTTTCCTTTCCACTACTTTCATTAGGTTTAACTTCCAGTTCTTTGTCTAATTTCTTTTTTTCTTAAAAATTTTGTTTTACTGACCCGGAGTGGTGGCTCATACCTATAATCCTAGCACTCCAGGAGGCCAAGGTGGAAGCATCCCTTTAGCTTAGGAGTTCTAGACTATCTCCTGAGCAAGAGCTAGACCCCATCTCTACTAAAAATAGAAGAAATTAGCTGGGCATTGTAGCAGGCATCTTTACTCCCAGCTAGGAGGCTGAGAAAGGAGAATTGCTTGAACCCAAGAGTTTGAGATTATAGTGAGTGAGGCTGACAGTGATGCCACAGTACTCTAGCTTGGGCAACAGAGAGACTGTTTCCTGGCAACAAATTTTTAATTCCATATTTTTGTTTGTCTGAAAAAATCTTTATCTTCACTTGATTTTTTTTTTTTTTTAAAGAGTCTCACTCTGTTGCCCTGGCTAGAGTACCATGGCATTAGCCTAGCTCACCACAACTTTAGTCTCCTGGGTTGAAGCGAATCTCCTGCCTTAGCCTCCCAAGTACCTGGGACTACAGGCACCTGCTGCTATAATGCCCAGCTAATTTTTCTATTTTTATTACAGATGGGATCTTACTGTTGCTCAGGCTGGTCTTGAACTCCTGAGCTCAAGGGGCCCTCCTACCTTAAACCTCCAGTGTGCTAGGATTACAGGCATGAGCTACCACACACAGCTTATTTTTTGAGACACAGTCTTGCTCTGTCACCTGGGCTAGAGTGCCAAGGCCTCAGTAGAGTTCACAGCAATCTCAGATCCTGGGCTCAAATAATCCTCCTGCCTGAGCCTTCTCAGTAGCTGGGACTATAGGCCCTGGCTATAATGCCCACTTAACATTTCTGTTTTTAATAGTGATAGGTCTTGCTCTTGCTTAGGCTGGTCTTGAACTCCTGAGCTCAAGGGATCCTCCTGCCTCAGCCTCCCAAAGGGCTGGGATTACGGGCATGAGCCGCTGTACCCCGCTCAAGCCAATTTTTTTGTGTGTGTGTATGTTAATATATATGTAACATAAAATTACTATTTTAACCCTCCCCCACTTTTTTCTTGAGACACAGTCTCACTTTGTTGCCATCAGCTGTGGCATCATAGCTCACAGCAACCTCAAACTCTTGGGCTCAAGTGATTCTCTTGCCTCAGCCTCCCAAGCAGCTGGGACTACAGGTGCCCACCACAACACTCGGCTATTTTTTGCTACAGTTGTTTAGCTGGCCTGGGCCAGGTTCGAATCCACCACACTCGTTGTATGTGGCTGGCACCATAACCACTGTGCTATAGGCACCAAGCCAGTTGTCATTGTTTTTTGTTTTTGTTTTTTTTTAGATACAGAGTCTCACTATGTCACCCTGGGTAGAGTGCTATGGCATCATAGCTCACAGCAACCTCCAGCTCTTGGGCTTAGTCTATTCTCTTGCCTCAGCCTCCTGCGTACCTGAGACTACAGGCGCCCACCACAACACTCAGCTATCTTTTTGTTGTTGTTTTTAATAGTGATAGAGTCTTGGCCGGGGTAGTGATAGTTTGGCTGGGATCAGGTTCGAATCCACCATCCTTGGTATATGGGGCTAGTGTCTTACTCACTGAGCCACAGGTGCTACCCCAGTTGTCATTGTTTTAGCAGGTCTAGGCCGGGTTCAAATCTGCCAGACCCAGTGTATGTGGCTGGTGCCCTGATCACTGAGCTATGGGTGTCAAGCCAAACATAGAAAAATTGAAGGGGCAGCACCTGTGGCTCAGAGGAGTAGGGCGCCGGGCCCATATACCGGAGGTGGCGGGTTCAAACGTGGCCCTGGCCAAAACTGCAAACAAACAAACAAAGAAGAAAAATTGAAATCTAAGTGCTTGGTTAATTTTATTTTCTACTGAAACTGTTTAAATTTAAAAAATTAATGCATTTTTTAATGGAAAATCTCTAACATAATTAAAAATAGAAACAGTGGCAACATGTACTCTTTTTCCATTCAAGATCTCAACTTGTATTCTGTTCAATAGTTGTGAATATGGAACCAGTCTTGCTTCATCTGTTTCCCCAAACACTAGATTATTTGGAAGCTGATCCTTTTTTTTTTTTTGGCGTTTTTGGCCAAGGCTGGGTTTGAACCCACCACCTCTGGTATATGGGGCTGGCGCCCTACTCCTTTGAGCCACAGGCGCCACCCTGGAAGCTGATCCTTAACATTGCAACTTCTTATGTATAAATACTTCAGAGTGTATTTATTATATTCTCTAAAATATAAAGTCCTATAAAAAGAAAAAGGCAATAGGCCAGTTGTGGTGGCATGTCTGTAGTTCCAGCTTGAGACCAGGAATTCAAGTCCAGCCTGGGCAACATAGCAAGATACTGTCTCTTAAAAGCAATATTAACAAAATACAATATCATTATGGTATTATGCCACTTTAATTTTTTAAAAACTGTGGTTCATTATATCATCAAATATTCAGATAATCCTAATTATCTTTAAAAATTATTTCTGTGGCTCAAAGGAGTAGGAATCCAGCCCCATATGCCAGAGGTGGTGAGTTCAAACCCAGCCCCGGCCAAAAAACCGCAAAAAATAATTATTTCTACCTTTAATTTATCTAAATCTCCATGAGGCTCACATTTAGTTGATTTTTTTTTTTTTTTTGAGACAGAGTTTCACTTTGTCACTCTCAGTAGAATGCTGTGGCGTCACAGTTCATAGCAACCTCAAACTCTTGGGCTCAAGTAATTCTCTTGCCTCAGCCTCCCAAGTAGCTGAGACTACAGGTGCCCATCACAGCGCCTGGCTATGTTTTAGAGATGGGGTCTCGCTCTTGCTCAGGTTGGTTTCTGACTCCTGAGCTCAAGCAATCTACCCGCCTCAGCCTCCCAGAGTGCTGGGATTACAGGTGTGAGCTACAACACCCAGCCCACCCAGTTACTTTTAGAGATAGGGAGGGTCTTACTCTTGCTCAAGCTGGTCTTGAATTCATGAACTCAAGCAATCCACCTGCTTCCGTCTCCCAGAGTCATAGATATCTTTTAAATCTCTTTAATCTATAATCTTTTTCTCCTTTTTTCTTTTCTTTTTTCCTTTCAGTCTACTTCTAGAAGGATTCATTTGGTGTGTAGTTCTTGCACATTCTAGATTTTGCTGATTACATTTTTGTGGTTTTATTTGACATATTCTTTGCCCTCTGTATTTCTATAAACCCAGAGTGAGATCTTAACTTGTATTCAGCTCCTGGTGCAGGGTTTTGGGCACACATGTATTGTAGGTTGTGGGGTATGGATCTTATTGCATCACATCAGGAGAATCATGGTGAGACTTGGAGATCACTGATTTTTTTATTTTTATTTTTATTTTTTTTGAGACAGAGTCTCACTATGTTGCCTTCAGTAGAGTGCTGTGAGGTCACAGCTCAGAGCAACCTCAAATTCTTGGACTTAAGTAATTCTCTTGCCTCAGACTCCCAAGTAGCTGGGACTATAGTGCCTGCCATAACGCCCGACTATTTTCATGTTGCAGTTGTCATTGTTGTTCAGCTGGCCCGGGCTGGGCTTGAACCTGCCAGCCTTGGTGCATGTGCCTGGTGCTATAACCACTGTGCTTCAGGAGCAGAGCCTACTGATCTTTTGTACACAGGGGGGAGGCAGAAGAGAAGAAACAGCTGACAAAAGGGCCTTGGAAGTGTTAGCACCTTGTACCTTCATTAAATAAAATGTAGGAGTTTATCTTTCAAAGCTACTTATTTGTCTAGTCAAATTTGTAGTGATTATGTTTATAACTTATTCCCAAGAAGCTTATGTAAGTGTTCCACAGTGTTTATATAGCTCTAGCAATTACTGCTCACAGCTGGCTCATGTGAAGGAGAAAGTTCGGGAGTATTTGTGCCTGGATATGATTCTGTGGTTCTGAATTAGGACAGTAAGAGCCCCTGACTTTTAAGCCACACAGATACCTATTTATATTTGTTGTCTGTCAAAGCACTTGTTTCTCTAGTTCATTGTTGAACTTTCTCTCCTTTTTCTCCATAGTTATTGGTGGGTTATATTCTAGAATTTTAGGCAGGACTATTTTTTGACAGTTTATTTTCCCTAGGCTCTGAATTCCTATGATTCAATATTCAGAAAGTACCAAAAAAAGGAGCATATAGTGAAAAGTTACATTATAACTTAGGGAAAACTTTATAGTAATGCTGAAATAACAGCTTTATTATTAAGAAAGGTACAAGTCAAATTTATCAAGTATTGAACACAAATGTCGTAACACTATGATTAAGTAAATGAAGTAAAAGCTATATTAATTAGTAGGATGTAAGCACTCCAATTTGTACAAATAATCAACACATTGAATCCCACATAGGCATAAATGTATTCATGATCTATGTATATATGACTTAATAAAAAATAGTTTTTTTAAGAAGTGGCATATATTGTAACATTGTGTAAAAACCAGAAAATTTATAATCTTCATGAAGTAGCAAAGAAGTACTTGAAAAACACTGATTTACACAACAATGAACTTTAAATATTAGCACATCTGTAAATAAACTAAAGCCCTTTAACAAGCAAAAGGTAATTATTGAAACTAGAAGCTGAAGATTCATTCAAAGAATCCTGAGTGTTAAGGAGCTGGCCTAGATCTGTATCATCTGGGTAAAGAACAGGGAGAAACCTGTGTGAAGTAAAGGTACATGAGAATTATGTATATTGTGCCTGATTATTTTCAAATTGCTGCTTGGCCACATTCAACCCTATGCCAGACAGGTGTTTACAGCCAAGACTCATAAGTTGGAACAAGTGTTTGATAGTGAATCTGATCTGTGATATTGAAAATCATCAGGTTCTATTTTTTCCACTCCCAGGAACAGTGCAGTCTGTGAGGTAGAAGCCAGAACAAGGAAATACAAAAGTTGGCAAAAAAACCCCCAAAAACGAAAAGTGTCCTTACTGCCCAACACATCAGTTTCAAGTCCCTTGGCCTGATGTTCAAGACTTGCCCTCTATATTCCAACTCTGTCCCATCTGCCTACTCTCTAACCTTGCCTCCACCTCTTCCTCTGAGCGGTTGTTGAATAAATTTGCTTGTGAAATAGAAACAAAACAAAAAAGACCAGGAGAGCACCAAAGGTCATTATCAGAACTAGGCCAGAGGATCCAGCAAAACACTAAGTTGAAGTGTGCCATTCCAGCTCGCAAGTATAGTTATATAGGCCAAGCTGCAGTGTTGGTGGAAATGGTCATTTAGCAATGGATATCCCCTTTTGGAGAGTATGCTGTTCAAGCAGGTGTTTTGTTTGGGAGGAGGAATTTGGTGGTCTCCCCTTTTAGGAGGGAACAATTTAGGGCTATCAGAAGAAAGGTGACAGCAGTGTTATATGAAAATGCTGTGAAGGTTTAGTTCATTGAGGGGTGGGAGTGTGTGTGTGTGTGACAGCTACAGATTTAGAGTGGCTTTAACTCCGAAGTTTCTGTCTTAGATTTTACTTCTTCAGCAGGTAGAAGATGTTTACATTCTCAATGCTTCTTACTATCCTGTGCTCTACTTTCTTTGGGAGGTCTTTGTAAAGGGCCTTCTTTGGATTCAGTGGCAATAGAGAAGACAGTGTGATGTTTTATCCTCTTGTTCATGTTAGTGATATTGTACTGTCCTATCATGAGCATTTCTTGTCTGATGCCTCCTTCCTTGGCCATTTCTCCTTTGCTTTTCAAGCAAAGTCTGTCTACGTGAAACCTTCAGTGGCCCTTCAGTGTGAGGACTAAGGAAGGTACTGCCAATGCTACTGCAGGGGATTGAACAACTCTGGGCTTCCAAGTGTGAGTGTTTGTGCACACGCATCCACCCTCCGCTTTTACAATAACCATCTTAGCTTCCCCTCTCCACCCAAATGTTAGGACAGTAGAAAATAGAATGCTGGGAAGGAGAGGCTTTAGGATAGTCTTCTTCAAGACAGGGGTTGACTTTCTGTACCAACATTCAGAGAAAGATTTTGGATCCTCACCTGAGTCTGCATTGGACAAGGAGCTCCTGGAAAGAGACAGGGAAGTGGTTTTGGGTTGGAAGGTCCTTCCTGCTGCTGCTTTGCTTACTTCATTTTAGCCAATATTGAACTGCATGTATTTCCCAACCATTCTATCTTGTTTAAGGCTCCCTGCCTTTTGGTATGATTTTGTATCTGCCTCTAGTACTCTTTCCTTCTTTATTAGCTAGTGCCTACCCATTCTATTACACCAAACCCAGGTCTCACTTTTACCAAGGATTCACCCCTACACCCAGTTCAAGGTAAGGCTGGATTAGGTATCCTTTCCCTAAGGAGTAGTATTTAGGCACACAGCATACTGCATATGTGTATGAGGTCAAACAATTAAGTTTGTGAAGACATCCTGGAAAAAGTGCTACATACCTCATTGCTGACTATCACTATAGTCACCTTCTAAGTATTCCTCTTGGCCATACGATGACAATAGTGATAGTCAGCAAAGAGATATGCTATACTTTTTTCTAGGACGAGTTTGTGAACTTAATTGTCAGACCCCATTTGTATTTTTCCATGTGGTCCATTCCATGGTGCCTTGGCACAGTGCCTGATACTAGTAAGATGCTCATGTGACTCTGGAGAGCTGGTTGACATGAGCAGGAGCTGCCCAGAGGCCAGGACAACACCAAGGCTCAGGGATAGAGGCAGGAGCCGGCTGGCTCTTCTGCCCAGATGGTGAGCAGCGCAAGAATCCCAGGTCAGGGTGGGTCTCCAGGGCCAACTCGGTACTTTCCAGATGCCAAGCTCTTCTACTGGCTGGCAGGTTGGGGCAGGAGACAGGGGAGACAGGTGTTAGTCTGAGGCCTCAGCTGTGGTGCTCCTAGGGCACCACCCTCTGACTTGGGCTGGACCACCCAGATCAGCTAGCTCTTGGCCGAGTCTAGAACGGGATACTCATGGACTGGTTCCTACATTGGTGGCCCTCTCCCACAGGAGAGACAATAGTGACTAGTTTGTGGTAGTATCATGTGGAGAGGTTTAAAATGACAAAGTATAGTCTATAACCCCACGTGGGGTTTCTTTGTATAAGAAACACTCATTTTTTGAAAACAAAATGATGTTTGCACATTGTCATTTCTGCTTCCTTCTTTGGTTTGTAATTTCTGATCTTTGATGAAATATATAGTTGAGGTTTGAGTTCTCCACTCAAATAAATATTGCCACCCAGCATGGCTGCCAAAGGCCCCAGAACTTTATGTGCTCTTAGACCATTCATTGTGGTTGGGAGTATGGAGTTCCATGGAGTTAGGCAGACCAGTGTTTGAGGAATATCTTCTGTGAGAGCACTATTATATCCCTATTTTACAGATGTGAAAACTATGGCTCAGAGAACTTGGGCCCATGAATGTAGACTACAGGATTCAAAGACGGGACTATTGGACCACAAAGCCATGCCTCATGGCCAGGTCTGCTTAAATTTCAGGGGTTCATTGTCTCATATTTAGAAGGAGGGGAGCAAAATTTACCTTGTAGAGTTATTAGAGAAGAAAGAGATGATGCAAAAAACCAAACCCATACTTTGTACTTCAAACAGTAGAAGTCATAGTAAAAGTGGCAGCTGTTTTATATACAGTGTTTACGATATGCCAGGCATTGTTTTAGTTCTTTATTTAGGCTGCCTCATATAATCATCATTATAACCCTTTGTGGTTACTACAGTTTTTCCCTTTTTATAACTGGTGAACAGAAAGATATAATAAGAGGCATAGCTGGAGTTCATAGCCTAGCAGTCTGGCTCCACTGTCTACACTGACACCCTTATACCCTGTCATCTCTGGGGAAACATTAGTTTCCAACTCCATGCTGTTCTTGAATTTGGCATCAATAGGAACGGGACCATACCCCACACCCTGTTATCTCTTAGGAAACAGTTTCCAATTCCATGCTGTTCTAGAATGTGGTATCAATATAAAAGAGACCATAATGAACCTCGAATGGTAATATGGGAAGGAGGAGGCTATATTGAGCTACAGAATGTGAGCAGTAAGAGAATGTTTAGAATACACCTGATTTCTGACTCAGCCACTGACTGGTGAGATAGCCAGTGTTATTTGTTGGTGACTCAGTGCATAGTATGATAACCCATGGTACATCTTTCAGCTTACAGACATGAGCTGAACGAGTAAGTTCACTCATCAAGATTTAATGATAGGTAGTGCCTGTGGCTCAGTGGAGTAGGGCGCCAGCCCCATATGCTGGAGGTGGCGGGTTCAAACCCAGCCCTGGCCAAAAAAAAAAAAAAAAGATTTAATGATAGGCTCGGTGCCTGTAGCACAGTGGTTATGGCGCCAGCCACATACACTGAGGGTGGCAGATTTGAACCTGGCCTGGGCCAGCTAAATAATGTTCAGCTGTTTGCTAAACAACAATGTTTTGTTGTTTGCCTGCAACAAAAAATAGGTAGGCATTGTGGTGGACACCTGTAGTCCCAGCTCTTGGGAGACTGAGGCAAGAGAATGATTTGAGCCCAAGAGTTTGAGGTTACTGTGAGCTGTGACTCTAGGGCACTCTACCGAGGGCAACAAAGTGACCATTGTCTCAAAAAAAAAAATGATAACCTTAACCTGGCTTTTCTAAAGCCTCTACGATTGAATATTTCTTATCCTTTAGATACTTGAGTCCATATTGATATTAAAAAATTATTGAATAAATAAATAAATAGGGCCAGATGCGGTGACTCACATCTCTAATCCTAGCACTCTGGCAAACTGAGGCGGGAGGATCCCTTGAGCTCAGGACTTTGAGACTAGCCTGAGCAAGAGTGAGACGCTGTCTCTACTAAAAATAGAAACATTAGCCAGGCGTCGTGGTGGGTCCCAGCTCCTCTGGAGGCTGAAGCAGGACTGAGGCAGTGAGATTCTGTCTTAGGAGAGGTAGATAGATAGATGGAGAGAGAGATGGATGAATGAATGGGATAACTGTCTCTTACAGAAAAATTTCGAATAATGGATGTGGAAGGAAGGAGGAAAATAAAAAATTACCATTAAAATGCCAGGTAGGGGCTCGGCGCCTGTGGCTCAACGGGCTAAGGCGCCAGCCACGTACACCTGAGCTGGTGGGTTCGATTCCAGCCCGGACCCGCCAAACAACAATGACGGCTGCAACCAAAAAATGGCCGAGCATTGTGGCGGGCTCCTCTAGGCCCAGCTACTTGAGAGGCGGAGGCAGAAGACTCCCTTGAGCCCAGGAATTGGAGGTTGCTGTGAGCTGTGATGCCACAGCACTCTGTTCAGGGGGACAGCTTGTGGCTCTGTCTCAAAAAAAAAAAAAAAAAAAAAAAATGCCAGGTAGGACCCGCTGATGAATACCAAAAATCAGTGGGTAAAACTTTTAAGAAAGGATATTTCTCCCAGAGAAACAGGTGGCAGGCAGGCAGCAAGGAAGAAAGATAGTGGTATAGCCTCAAAGTTTCTCTCCTCACCTTTTATAGTTTTAGCATATGTCTAGAAATTCTGTGATCCTCTTCCTTCCAAGAAATGGAGCTTAATTCTCATCCCCATGAATGTGGGATGGGCTTAGTGATTTGCTTCTAATGAATAAAATACAGAAAGGGAAAAATAGTAATTTTACAGTGGAGAAACTTAGCATCTACCACTTTAACTAAGTGATCAGAGTATGCCAGGTAAGATGTGATGTGAAAGGGACAGTTCTCTTTTACGATATTCTCCCCGCCCAAACCATAATCCCAATCTAATCATGAGAAAACTTAGCACAAACCCAAATTGAGTGGTAGTCTGTGAAACATTTGACCAGGGTCAGGTGTTTTTGGACTTTTGAAAAAAGTGCCATGGTCCCTAGAGATAAGACTGAGGAACTGCCATAGTTTAGGGAAGACTAAGGAGATACAGCAGTTAAATGCAACATGTTATCCTGGATGGGGTCTTATAATAGAAAATAAATATTAGTAGAAAACTGATGAAATACAAATGAAGTCTATAGTTAAAAGCAAACAAAAAAAATCACCACAAAACCCCTAATCCTGAATCCTTCCTGCCTGAGAGCCAAATGGCATTGCCTAGAGCACCTCAGTTTCAGCATTTATGTTCTAGTTTTGAATTCCTCTTACTTTTGGCAAAGACCTTTTGGGTGTGTAGTTCCAGTGTCTGGGAGATGCTGATGGATTTGGGGAGAAGCTACAGGGTATGAGCTTACGTACCCTTATGTGGCCTGGTTAGCCAGTGAACAGAATGCTACGTAGCAGGCTGAGGAGAGGGGTATGCATGTGGATCCTCTCACTGAAACCCCAGGCCTTGCTTGTGTTTGATGCCACAAATGACATTTCATCTGCTAGGAATCCTTTTCTCCCATCTCTAAGGTATTACCTTTAAACATTATGCTTATCTTTGAATACCTCACTTGCATTTTACCTCCTATATAATTCATATGTGATCCTCACATATAACAGTGTCCTTCATATTCTTTTCTTTTTTTTTTTTTTTGGCAGTTTTGGGCTGGGGCTGGGTTTGAACCCGCCACCTCCGGTATATGGGGCTGGCGCCCTGCTCCTTTGAGCCATAGGCCCCTTCATATTCTTTTGACCCTAACACAATTTTTTTTTTTTTTTGAGACAGATTTTCACTTTGGTGCCCTCAGTAGAGTACCATGGCATCACAGCTCACAGCAACCTCAAACTCTTGGACTTAAGCGATTCTCTTTGCCTTAGCCTCCCAAGTAGCTGGGACTATAGGTGTCCACCACAACACCCACCCCTTTTTTTTGTTGTAGTTGTCATTGTTGTTTAGCAGGCCTGGACTGGGTTTGAACTCACCAGTCCCGGTGTATGCAGCCAGTGCCCTAACCATTTGGCTATGGGTGCCGAGCCAGCTCTAACACAATTATTCTTGGTTTAGTTAATTACTTCTGGCTGAAAAAATGTCTTAAACCTTTAAGTTCTTTAGATCTGGTGACTTGCCCCTCCTATGATATTTAGCACATCTTGCCATGTTGTGTCTGTTTGTGTACATGGCCCTATTTCCCTAACTAGAACATGAACTTGTTGAAGGGAAGGAGTCTTACAAATATCCCTTGAAGCATCTAGGGCAGTGCTTGCCATGTAAGGTTTCATCAGATGGTTGGTAAGTTGAAGGAATGAACACTTTTTTTTCTTTAAGACTAGTCAAATATAACAGTGGGGTGGGGGGAGAGTAGAACAAGGAGAGATGAATCTATAACTGATCAATTGAAATAACTAACTACCTTTGGACAGCCATATAAATGCTTTAAGACATTGAAAAGAAGAGTATTCTCCCTGTTGGTGAACGAGAGGTAAAGAGACTTGCTTAGAGTCACACAGCTGAATATAGCTGTATTTGGAAGTGAGCTGCTCAAACTCTGCCCCTTGTTAAGCATTCTAAGGGCATGAAGTCTTCCTCATTCTGTTTATAGTGCTAAACTATAGTGAGAATGATGGCTGTCATTTGTACTGAGCCTTTTCTGGGCCAGGTTTGGTTCTAGGCATGCACACTATTTAGTCCTCACAGTAGCTTCAAAGCAGCCAGGTGAGGTGACTCACCCCTGTAATCCTAGCACTTTGGGAGGACAAAGTGGGTGGATTACCTGAGCTCAGGAGTTCGAGACCAGCCTGAGCAAGAGTGAGACCCCGGTCTCTAGCAAAAATAGCCAGGCGTTGTGGTGAGTGCCTATAGTCCCAGCTACTCAGAAGGCTGAGGCAAGAGGATCGCTTGAGCCCAAGAGTTTGAGGCTGCTGTGAGTTATGACACCACAGCACTCTATCAAGGGCAACAGAGTGAAACTCTGTCTCAAAAAAAAGAAAAAGCAATAGCTCCAAAGTGTGAGCGTTGCTACTTCATTATATAGATATATTTACTGAAGTTCAGAGAGGTGTAAGTAATATGCTTTAGATCACCAGCTAATAAGTTGCCCAGGGGCGGCGCTTTGTGGCTTAGTAAGTAGGGTGCCAGCCCCATATACCAAGGGTGGCCTGGCCAAACTGCAACAAAAAATAGCTGGGTGTTGTGGTGGGCACCTGTAGTCCCAGCTACTCAGGAGGCTGAGGTAAGAGAATCACCTAAGCCCAAGAATTGAAGGTTGCTGTGAGCTGTGACACTACGGCACTCTACCGAGGTGAGACTCTGTAAGTGAGACGCTGTCTCTTAAAAAAAAAAATAATAATAATAATTTGCTGAACTGAGATTTTAATGCATACAAGTTTGGCATCAACATACATTTCCCCCTACCCAGAAGTCATTCTCTTTCCCCTTGCTTTTTCAGACCCATCCCTGGAAAGCATGTGTGGCACTGAAAATGTCCAGCCGGGGGAAGATGGGCAGCAGCCACCACGGTGCACTTCAACTACCTCATCTCAGTCTGAGCCTTCAGAGCAGCTTAGGTGCCACCAAGGCAAGAGCCTAGCCTCCGAGGACCCCAAAAAGAAGAGAGCTCAGAAGCCCTCTCACATGAGGAGAAACATACGGTGAGCTGTGCGCTGGATAAGAGGAGAGGGGAGGGAATACAGGCAGTCCCCGAGTTACAAACATCTAACTGATGTACAACTGACACTTATGAATGGACGCTATTATAGGTAATAGGTAAATGTACCTGTTCCAACTTATATACAAATTCAACTTAAGAACAAACCTACAGAACATGTCTTATTCATAACTCAGGGGCTGTCTGTAGAAGTATTATCCTCATCTTAAGGCTATTATAGCAGAAGGACTGGTTTAGGCAGGAGAGTCCTCTCTCCAAAAGGAGGAAAGTGCCAGCTGTGTGCCCTCATTAATAATGAAGCCATTGCTCAGGCCTGCTGGGTCTGGACTGTCAGAGGATGCAGAAGGGCCTTGACTACCTATGGGGAGAATCTAGCACTTTGGAGGTCCTGGGTGGCAGCCTAAGAATGATAGAGTGCTCTTAGTTGAACTTTGTTTTCCCTTTTGTTTTTGCTTATGTCTCAAAACAAGATAATGTCTTCAAAAGTTGAGTTCTTATCTTCTTAGAATTTAACTTCAGATGGTGGGGGATTGTCTGGTCCAAAGTAGGCCTTGTCCTTGAGCCAAAAAGATAAACAAATGTGAACTTCCTTAACTATCTAAATCTCTTAACAGTCACTTGTTTTTATCAAAGAGCAATGTGTACCACTGAAAGGAGTTAAATGATATCTTTTCTCTTCCTGTTTTCTACTTTTTTTTTTTTTTTTGAGAAAGTCTCACTGTGTTGCCTTAGAGAGAGTGTCATGGTGTTACAGCTCACAGCAACTTCAAACTCTTGGGCTCAAGCAATTCTCTCGCTTCAGCCTTCTGAGTAGCTGAGACTAAAGGTGCCCACCACACGCCCACTAATTTTTTGTTGCAGTTGTCATTGTTTAGCAGGCCTGGGCCAGGTTCGAACCCATCAGCCCTGATGTATGTGGCTGGCACCCTAACCACTGAGCTAGGAGCGCCAAGCCTTTTTTTTTTTTTTTTTTTTTTGAGACAGTCTCAAGCTGTTGCCCTGGGTGGACTGCTGTGGCATCATAGCTCACAGCAACCTCCAACTCTTGGGTTAAGTGATCTTCTTGCCTCTGTTTTTCTATTTTTAGTAGAGACGAGGTCTTACTTTTGCTCAGGTTGGTCTTAAACTCATGAGCTCAAGTGATTCTCCCGTTTCAGCTTTCCAGAGTGCTAGCTAGGATTATAGGTGTGAGCCACTGTGCCCAGTCATGCTTTTTTTTTTTTTTTTTTAGATTGAAAGTAGATTGAATGATAGATTGAAAGTAGCGCTCTAAGTTTGGAAATAAGGAGAATCCCTGTACTCCTAGTTTCTTTTCCTTGTGACAAATCAGTTTTTGATACTACTTTGTGAATATTATTCTGTTTTGCTCAATATCTGTTATGTGTAGAACTGAATTGGTAGGGATGTCTTTTAGGGAGTTAAATAATATGAAAAGTATGTTAGCCCAGAACAATCTTAGCTTGATACCCTTTCTTTCTCCCTCTCCTCCCTTCCCTGCCCCCCTTCCTCTCTTCTTCTCTTATCTTCTCTTTTCTCAAGACGGAGTTTTACTCTGTTGCCCTGGATAGAGTGCTATGGCATCATAGCTTACAGTGACCTCAAACTCCTGAGCTTAAGCGATCCACCTGCCTTAGCTTCCCAGAGTGCCAGGATTACAGGCGTGAGCCACCATGCCCAGCCTCCTATTTTTCTTTAAAAAACAAAAACAAAAACCAACTAACTTGTTAGCTTGCAAGTCGGTTAAAAACAGAAGAAAACAACAACAAACACTGTATAGGTGTAGTGGGGCTGATGTAGCCTCTCCTTCTCTCACCTCAGTCCTCTGAGATTACTAATAGTGATTTCCCTCTGTAGCTTACTATTAACATTGCCCCACTTTTTTTTTTCTTACATTGCCCAAATCTTAAATGAACCCAAATGCTTTCTCTTGTTTTAATGTTTAGGAAGCTACTACGTGAAGATCAACTGGAGCCAGTTACCAAAGCAGCACAGCAGGAAGAGTTGGAAAGAAGGAAGCGTCTAGAGCAACAGAGGAAAGATTATGCAGCCCCCATTCCCACTGTTCCCCTGGAGTTCCTCCCAGGTAAGCAGTAGAGGTGTTAGGGAGGCCCTAGGCATGCAGAATGGTCAAAGACAGATCTAGAATAAGACTCAGCCCTCTTGGGAATCCATTGAAGTCATTCAGCTTCTTGAGAGTACCTGAGCAAAGGAAACTCATTAAAAAAGTTAAGATGGATTTGTACTTCTTCTTCTTTTTTCTTTTGAGACAGTCTTACTATGTTGCCCTTGGTAGAGTCCTGTGGTGTAACAGTTCACAGCAACCTCAAACTCTTAGGCTTAAGCAATTCTCTTGCCTCAGCCTTCCAAGTAGCTGGGACTATAGGTGCCTGCTACAACGCCTGGCTATTTTTTGTTACAGTTGTCATTGTTGGTTAGCTGGCCTGGGCCAGTTTTGGGGCTGGGTACGGGGTGGGTTCGAACCCGCCAACTTCAGTGTATGTGACTGGTGCTGTAACCACTGTGCTACAGGTGCCGAGCTGGATTTGGACTTTTTCTTATGACTTTGCATCTTAGCACTTCAAGGGATTAGGATCTTTTTGAGTGGTCAAGTGGATAGCAAGAAGTAAAAACCAGTAGAGAAAGTGAATATGTCAAGAGGGCTAAGGTTTTTTTTTTGTTTTTTTTTTGTAGAGACAGAGTTTCACTTTTTCGCCCACGATAGAGTGCCGAGGCATCACACAGCTCACAGCAACCTCCAACTCCTGGGCTTAGGTGATTCCCTTGCCTTAGCCTCCCAAGTAGCTGGGACTACAGGCGCCTGCCACAATGCCCGGCTATTTTTCTGTTTTTACAGTTCAGCCAAGGCCAGGTTTGAACTCACCACCCTCAGTATATGGGGCCGGTACCCGGCCCACTGAGCCACAGGCTCCAAGACAGTTTCATTTTGTTGCCCTCAGTAGAGCGCTGTGGCGTCATATCTAACAGCAACCTCCAACTCTTGGGCTTAAGTGATTCTCTTGCCTCAGCCTCCCAAGTAACTGGGACTACAGGTGCCTACCACAACACCTGGCTATTTTTTTAGAGACAGGGTTTTGCTGTGGCTCAGGCTGGTCTTGAACTCCTGAGTTCAGGCAGTCCACCCACTGTCACCTCCCAGAGTGCTAGGATTACAGGTGTGAGCCACCACAACCTAAGGTTTTTGAGATATGCTCTGCTTCTCTTCTAATTGGGTACTCCCATGAGAGCAATAAAGGAAAAGAGATGATGAATCATTTAGGAAAATAGGGTATAGCTAAATGTAGTCTTGACATTCTCTTCCATCTTTCTTTTCCTAGAAGAAATTGTCTTAAGAGCAAGTGATGGTCCCCAGGTGCCTTCTCGGGGCTTGACCCAGGAAGTCATTTGTTTGGATAGTAGCAGTGGCAGTGAGGATGAAAATAGCAGTCGAGATGGTAAGATTGAGCCAGAGGTACTTCCCTTTTTTCTTCTGACCCAATATTTATCCTGAGATTGGCGCTGTACCCTTGAAAAGACTTTAGTTCTTCCTCCTTCAGTCTGGGGCCTGGCTTTGATAAATTTCCCTGAGTCTCTCTCTTCTGTTTTATTTTGTCTTAACTTAAAGCTGGAAGAGAGAAATAATAACAATCAAAATTTTTGTAAGCGAGGACAAGTTCTAGCTTTAAATTTCTATGGTTTTCTGCTCTGGCAATGAGCAATAAATTATTTCTGCTCCCTGGGTTTTTGCTTTTGTTTTTGTTTTTACTGTATCAGAGGTGATTGAACTGAGCTCTGGAGAGGAGGACACTCTGCACATTGTGGACAGCAGCGAGTCTGTCAGTGAGGAGGATGAGGAGGAAGAGAAGGGTGGCACCCATGTAAATGATGTCTTAAACCAGCGTGATGCTCTTGGGCGGGTTCTTGTCAACCTGAACCACCCACCAGAGGAGGAGAACGTCTTCCTGGCCCCACAGTTGGCACGGGTTGTGAAACCTCATCAGGTACAACAAATCTGGTGTCTTCTCTCATTTTCTGTTTCCCTGCTGTGGACATTGCCTGCTGTTGGTTATTAGCATCACAGCCTGTGAAGTACTTTTTTGATAACCAAGATCATCTTGGAAAGGCCTGATCTATCCTTCTAGCAGTTGATGCTTCAGGATTCCTAATAAATAAGAAAAGACGGGGATAGGGAAGAGATAGGCCTCAGATTTGCCCTACCATGTGGGAAACACTGGATCTCTTAGCCTAATAATTTTGAGCCTTTTCTGTAGGATCAGCAAGATTAATTGAAATGCTCTCTGGAGAGCAGTGCTTTGATTAGGAAGGTGTTGTTATTTGTTAGTGGTACCAGAAGAGATGGGAAAGTCAGAAATCAAGAGGGACTTTGAAATAGGAGGGTGCAGAGTAGTTTGTGTTGATCCGGGTACCTGGAATCAGGAACAATTAGTGAAGGTTCCATGAAGATGGAGGCTGACTCAGTTTATCAACTCCTTTTCTTTTTAAATTGATATATCATATTTGAACTTATTTTGGGGATACATGTAATATTTTGATACATGTATACAGTGTATAATCAAATCAGGATAATTGGGATACCCATCACCTCAAACATTTGTCTTTCTGTTGGGAATGTTATAGGTCTTCTAGTTATTTTGAATATATGATAAATTGTTAACTATAATTTCCCCACTGTACTATCTGACTACTAGAACTTATTCCTCCTCTCTAAATGTATTAACCATCTTTTCTTCATTCCCAGCCTCTGGTAACCACCATTCTACTCTCTACCTCCATGAGATTTTTTTTTTTTTTTTTTTAGAGGCAGAGTCTAACTTTGTCACCCTTGGTAGAGTGATGTGGCGTCACAGCTCACAGCAACCTCCAGCTCTTAGGCTTAGGCGATTCTCTTGCCTCAGCCTCCCGAGCAGCTGGGACCACAGGCATCCGCCACAATTCCTGGCTATTTTTTTGTTGCAGTTTGGCTGGGGCCAGGTTTGAACCTGCCACCCTCAGTATATGGGGCCGGTGCCCTACTCACTGAGCCACAGGTGCTGCCCTCCATGCGATCTTTTTAGCTGTTAACTTATGAATGAGAACTTGTGATACATGTCTTTCCATGCCAGGCTTATTTCTCTTAATGTAATGACCTCCACTTCCATCCATGTTGTTGCAAACCACAGGATTTCCTTCTTTTTTATGGCTAAATAATATTCCATTGTATACACATGCCACATTTTCATTTTCCATTCCATTGATGGATGCTTAGATTGATTCCATACTTTGACTATTGCAAATACTTAAGCTTCAGAGCTCTTAATAACAATAACTGCTCCTTATGAAATGGGCTACCTTGAGAGGGTAAGTTCCCCAAGGCCAAGGGCAACCAGGCTGAATGAAAGCCCCTGTCAGAAATTTAGTACTACAGATTCTTGCTTCAGAAGGGACAATTGTACTAAACCAGATGAATGCTTTTCTGTTTTCTCCAAGAAGACTAGACCAGCCAGTAGACTACTCAGGGTACAGGGAAACTTCAATGGCTGTTCACAGTAGCTGTTATAATGCCTGCTCATTTGCGTAATTCTAATTCCAAAGTAAGTAAAGCCCTGGTCCTTGCCAGCCCCTCTGACATTTGCCTTTGTTTGTTCCTTATAAGATTGGTGGAATTCGCTTCTTGTATGATAACCTAGTGGAGTCCCTGGAGAGGTTTAAGACCAGTAGTGGCTTTGGCTGTATACTGGCTCACAGCATGGGTCTGGGGAAAACTTTGCAAGTGATCTCCTTCATCGATGTCCTCTTCCGCCACACACCAGCCAAAACAGTCCTTGCCATTGTACCGGTAAGAGTTTTTTGAAAGGCTCCACTTAGTAACCCCTCTGAAAGGCTCTGGGCTAATACCTAGGTACTAAAAACCTTGATAAGCTCAGCTCAAAGCTTTTTCCTTAAAATTCTCTTTTTGGACTTGGTTTTCTGATAGGTTAATACTCTTCAGAATTGGCTGGCAGAGTTCAATATGTGGCTTCCAGCTCCTGAAGCCCTTCCACCTGACAACAAGCCTGAAGAAGTCCAGCCTCGGTTCTTTAAAGTTCACATCTTGAACGATGAACACAAGTAGGTGGTCTGCTCTTTCCTCTCTGCCCCTTTCTTTTTAGACTTCTGCCCAGCATCCAGATTTCAAGGCTGTCTGAATATATCACCTGTTTTCACAGATGCCTTTTGGTTTCTTTCTTTCTTTTTTTTTTCAAGAGACAGAGTCTCACTTCGTCGCCCTCGGTAGGGTGCTGTGGCATCACAGCTCACAGCAACCTCCAGCTCTTGGGCTTAGGTGATTCTTGACTCAGCCTCCCAAGTAGCTGGGAGTACAAGTGCCCGCCACAACACCCAGCTATTTTTTGTTGCAGTTTGGCAAGGGCCGGGTTCAAACCCGCCACCCTCGGTATATGGGACTGGCGCCCTATTCACTGAGCCACAGGCACTTCCCCCTTTTGGTTTCTTTATATGCCTGTCTCTCTGTTCTTGCTACTTATTTTTTTTTCTACCTAAGTTTTCAGAAAAGCAAAAGTGGCTAGGCACCCATAGCTCAGTGAGTAGGGCGCCGGCCACATACACCAAAACTGGGTTCAAGCCCAGCCTGGGCCTGCTGAACAACAATGACAACTGCAACCAAAAAATAGGTGGGTGTTGTGGTGGGCGCCTGTAGTCCCAGCTACTTGGGAGGCTGAGGCAAGAGATTCACTTAAGTCCAAGAGTTTGAGCTGAGACGCCACGGCAATCTTCTGAGGGCAACATAGTGAGACTCTGTCTCAAAAAAAAAAAATAAGAGAAAAAAAAAAGAAAAGCAAAAGTTAAGTAGCTAGGGAAATTTCTAGTATTCAGCTTTATGACTTTTCTTATCTTATATCTTGAAAAATCTGCAGACATGGTCACATTTTCTCATACATATAGTAAAAAAATTCAACATGAGTGGAACTTTTCCATCTTTTAACTTTTTACTTACATTTCACTTTTCTTCTTTTAAGTGCTGATTTGTGGTGACTTTTTAGACAGGGTCTCACTCTACCGTCAGTGGCATCATCATAGCTCACAGTAACCTCAAACTTACGGGTTTAAGCGATCCCCTTGCCTCAGCCTCCTGAGTATCTTGAACTAGGGATGTGCCCCACCACTTTCAGCTGTTTTTTCTATTTTTTGTAGAGATGAGGTCTTGGCTGTTGCTTAGGCTGGTCTCAAACTCCTGACCCCAGGCAATCCTCCTGTCTTGGCCTCACAAAGTGCAAGGATTACAAGTATGAGCCCCCATTCCCAGCTTACAGTTGACCTTTAATGGTACAACTTCCAAAGCTTTGAAAGGTCCAAGCCTGTTTTTGTTTTAGATTTAAATAAAATATCATTCATTATTTATTATTTATCTTTTTCAGTCAGAGTTTCACCCTTTGGCCCAGGCTAGAGTATCATGGCATCAACCTAGCTCATGGCAAACCCTTAGGTTGAAGCAATCCTCCTGGCTCAGCCTCCCATGTAGCTCAGACTACAGGCGCCTGCCACAATGCCCAGCTAATTTTTTATTTTTAATAGAGACAGGGTCTTGCTCTTGCTTAAGCTGGTCTTGAATTCCTGAGCTCCAGTGATCCTCCCACCTTGGCCTCTCCAAGTGCTAGGATTACAGGCATGAGCCATCACACCCAGCCAGATTTAAATAAAATTATTTATGTTTCCATGCCATCAAGTCAATCTGATTTCCAAATATTTAAAGCGTTTTTTTTTTTTTTTTTTTTGAGACAGAGCCTCAAGCTGTCACCCTGGATAGAGTGCTGTGGCATCACAGCTCACAGCAACCTTCAATTCCTGGGCTCAAGCAAGTCTCTTGCTTCTGCCTCCCAAGTAGCTGGGACTACAGGTGCCCGCCACAACGCCCAGCCATTTTTTGGTTGCAAGCCGTCATTGCTATTTGGTGGGCCTGGGCTGGATTCGAACCCGCCAACTCAGGTGTACGTGGCTGGCGCCTTAGCCCGTTGAGCCACAGGCACCGAGCCTAAAGCTATTTTTTTTTTTTTTGAGACAGAGTCTGACTTTGTCATTCTTGGTAGAATGCCCTGGCGTCAGAGCTCATAGCAACTTCTTGGGGTCAAGCGATTCTCTTGCCTCAGCCTCCCTAGTAGCTGGGACTACAGGCTCCTGCCACAACACCTACCTATTTTTAGAGTAGGAGGGAGTGGGTCTTGCTCTAGCTCAGGCTGGTCTCGAACTCAGGTGATCCACCCACTTGAACCTCCCAAAGTGCTGGGATTACTGGTGAGCTACTGTGCCTGGCTAAAGCTATTTCTTGATCCGTGACACATAGACATGCTACCTTTTCCCCTCATTGACATGGATAACTGAGAAGGTAGACTTTACTGTATTTTTTGCATAGATTGCTTTTTGTGATACTTGGTCATGCATATGAAAACGAGATTATGAGTAGCCCCATAGGTGGTTGATCAACTGCTCTGCTTTCCTAGATTTTAGGACTGTTAGTCCACCTACAGCTAATGAAATACTAAGGGCCTACATGTTTGGAAGTGGAGTGATTGTGCTGAGGATCATCTGTTCTCTGTTGCTCAGTTTCTTTGTTTGTAGATCTTTATTCACTGGAGCCCAGGCAGGTGAACAGCAGAATGTTGCCCCTCTTTTTGTGACTGTGTTCATCATGAGAATAACTTGAAATGCTCTCTCAAATGTTGAATTTTAGTTATGCATGTACATCCACAGGGGTTGTCATTTTCTCTTTAATTACTATATTTCTTGCTATTTAACCACCATCATTGATCTAGTCCATCCTTAGTACAATTTGTATGTCAGGGATGATGGGAAAGTCCTTGAGCAGTTGGCCTGCCCTGTGCTTGCTGCCACATGAAATCTGTGGCAATAAGGAGTTCTGAATGTATATCAGTACAGCTTTGATTGTGAGGAATTCTTCATGGGGAGCAGCAGAGCAATAATACTTTATTCACCATTTTAAAACAAAACTTTGTTGAGATATGATTCCTTTCTCACAAAATTTTCTCTGTTCGCTTTTGCAGGACAATGGCATCTCGTGCTAAAGTGATGGCTGATTGGGTGTCAGAGGGTGGGGTGCTGCTGATGGGATACGAAATGTATAGACTCCTCACTCTCAAGAAATCCTTCACCACAAGTAGACCGAAGAAAACGAAAAAACGCTCTCACCCGGTCATCATTGATCTGGATGAGGAAGATCGACAGCAGGAGTTTCGGAGAGGTGGGCAGTCTATCTTCGGAATACTCCTGGTGATGTTTCAGGAAAAAAGAAATAGTATCTGCATGTAGCATCTAGTCAGGTGTGAAGTGCATTATTGGTGTGAGTTGTCATAAACCAGAAATCCTGGTCCTCAAGATGGGCAGGACAATTTCCAATGTCTCTCAAGAAGGTATTGCTTTCTCTTAAAGCTGTACAGTTTGGTTAGGTCAGGACACACACTGGCTTGAGGAAGACTCCTGGTCTGTCCCTCTTTCTCTCACAGAATAGTCGGAAGAGTAAACACTTTTACGACTTTCCAGAGATAGTCTGAGAAAGCATTAAGAAAATATTTATCAGCTAGGCACAATGGCTCACACCTGTAATCCTAGCACTCTGGGAGGCCAAGGCAGTTGGATAACCTGAGCTCAGAAGGTTTCAGCCTGAGCAAGAGCAAGATCCCATCTCTACTAAAATCAGCCAAGCATTGTGGTGGGTGCCTGCAGTCCCAGGTATTCAGGTGGGAGAGGCAGGAGGATGGCTTAAGCCCAGGAGTTTGAGCTAGGCTGAGGCCACAGTCCTTTAGCTCAGGTAACAAAGCGAGACTGTGTCTTAAAAAAAAATTAATTAATTAATTAATTAAAGTGCTTAAATCACTAATACAAAGACAGAAGCGCTACAATGATGTTTGTGGATTTATAAAAAGGAATTTATCCTAGTTGCTTTTAGTGAAAACCATTCCTTTTATGGTTCTAGTTCTACTCCCTTTTTAAAGGGACCTTTGTTTATTTGGGGATGAAAGTTCTTAAGGGATCAGAGTCCATTTCATTTAATGGGTCTCTTCATCTATGAGATTATATTTATTCTAGGTTTGCTTCTTTGGTAGACCTGGGATGAATTTTCCATTTAGCAATGATTGGAGAATAACAATGGGAAGACCCTGTCCTTTAGCTAGCTCCTACCAGACAGCCCTCAGTTGGAGCCAAGGCACTGGAAGGCTGAGGCAGTTCAATGGTGAGAGCCCACTGAAGTGTCTGGATTATGCCATCATTTTTTTTTGTTTTTGTTTTTGAGACAGTGTCTCACTTTGTCACCCTCGGTAGAGTGCTGTGGCATCACAGCTCACAGCAACCTCAAACTCTTGGGCTTAAGCAATTCTCTTGCCTCAGCCTCCCAAGTAGCTGGGACTATAGGCACCTGCTACAGTGCCTGGCTATTTCTTTGACACAGGGTTCTCACTCTTACTCAGGCTGATCTTGAACCTGTGAGTTAAGGCAATCCACCCGTCTCAGCCTCCCAAGTGCTGGGATTACGTGAGCCACCGCGCCTGGTCTGGATTCCCATTGGGTTTTATCCAGATGTGTTTTTAATCCTAGGCTGGCACTGTGTAAGGTTCCTCTTTCTGTTGCCCAGTGGTCTAAGCCCTAGGAATATAAGTCAGTTTTAGACTAAAAAACAATAAAACAAAATAAGGAAAGGAATGGGGAAAAAGGGATTTTTATTGCAAGAGTAAACAGCCAGGTTAGCATCATACCAAATGTGCAAGAGCTTGAATGGCTGGCTCCCTTTCACTAATGGGGGCTGACTCCTGCTTTCCTGCTTCCTTCATTTCTTCTGTCTCCTCCAGGGTGCACCCCTACTTCTCATATTATTGACTAAGAGCAGGCCCTATCACCTTCTGACTCCGGATCCTCTTCCCTCCCTAGAGTTTGAGAAGGCCTTATGCCGCCCTGGCCCTGATGTGGTGATCTGTGACGAAGGACACCGCATCAAAAACTGCCAGGCCAGCACTTCACAGGCGCTGAAGAACATTCGCTCTCGCCGCCGGGTGGTGCTGACTGGGTACCCCCTGCAGAACAATCTTATTGAGTACTGGTGCATGGTGGACTTTGTGCGCCCAGACTTCCTTGGCACCCGGCAGGAGTTCAGCAACATGTTTGAACGCCCTATCCTGAATGGGCAGTGTATTGACAGTACACCTCAGGATGTCCGCCTCATGCGGTACCGGAGCCATGTCCTGCACAGTCTCCTGGAGGGTTTTGTGCAGAGGTAAGCCATCCTTAGGCACCTGTTTTCTAAATCCTCAGAGGGCCCTGGTGCAATGGCATGCCAAGGCTATTACTATAGAGGGGTTGTGGGGAGGTAATCAAGAGGTTCCTTCCTCATGGGGCAGTAGTAAAACTTTTCTTTGGATGAATAGCTAGCAGATAATGACTAGACACTGCTTCAGTTCTCTTAGTTTGGCCTGTAAGTGCTCTCTCAAAAGTTATCTTTAAAGTTACTGAAGACACCTATCTTACTTACTGAGAGAAGCAAGGAGAGCTGCTATTCTGCAGACTTGGATGAAAAAGTATAAGTGCTTCTAGGGGTATGGCCTTAGCAGTTTTAGCGTCTCAGTAGATCTAGCTTAGGTTTGTCTAATACAGTCCCCTCATTTTCCTTGGCATGTATAGGGAAAACTCAGCAAGGCAGCCCTGAATTGGGTTAAGAACCTCGAGTTCCCTGATCTCTGTCGCCTGGAATAGGTCACTCTGCCTCTTTGTGTTAGTTTTCCTTCTTAAGATGAACTTCTTCTTCATCATTGCTGAACCTCTACATTATTGCAAAGCCATAGTGGGTGTTCACATTTTTGAGAGGGAGGTGTGGCAAGAGTCCAAGGTTCTGTTTTTATCCTGCACTGATCCTGCTCTGGCTATACTACTTCACCACTTCTATCTGTTTGTCTCTGTAGGAGAGGCCACACTGTGCTCAAGTTTCATCTCCCTGCAAAGGAAGAAAATGTGATTCTTGTGCGGCTCTCCAAGATCCAGCGAGATTTGTATACACAGTTCATGGATCGCTTTCGGGACTGTGGTAGCAGCGGCTGGCTGGGGCTAAACCCCCTTAAGGCTTTCTGCGTGTGCTGCAAGGTGCAGTGGGGCCACAGGGAAGATTGAGATGGGGACTAAGGATGCACATGGTCCCAAGGGAAGGTTACTGGGAGTCCTTAATAAAGGAAGAAAAAAGTAAGAAGGGGCCACCTCAGTTCATTGCCCTGGAGGATTGGGGGCTATAAAGAGAGATGTGCTGGTTATATGCTACTCAGAATATAATATAACTGGTGCCCCTTGTAGTTGTGCACCTCAGCTGCATAAGTCATTATAACCAAACTTGATAAATCACTTTCTTTCTCACTTTTTTTTTTCACTTGGAAAAGGGGGGTGATAGAGGAATATTGTGGGGCGGAGTCTTTGATAGATAGTATATAGGTAGTTTAGACAAGTTATAAAGGGTACCTTCTGTTAGATTCTATGTTAAATCAGATCTCCCTCATCCTGTTATTGAGGGACCTATTTCTTTGACTTAGTATTTCTGGCTGTTTTCAGCAGATCTGTTAGGTATTATTCTTGTTTGACCACTGCTTTAATAAATTAGCTGAGGCCTGTTTCTGGGTACAGGTGGGGTTTCAAAATATAGTAGAACCTCTGGCTGGGTGCAGTGGCTCACACCTATAATCCTAGCACTCTGAGAGGCCAAGGCAGGTGGATTGCCTGAGCTCACGAGTTTGAGACCAGCCTGAGCCAGAGTGAGACCTCATCTCTAAAAATAGCCGGGTGTTGTGGCGGGCGCCTGTAGTCCCAGCTACTTGGGAGGCTGTGGCAAGAGAATCGCTTAAGCCCAAGAGTTTGAGGTTTCTGTGAGCTGTGATGCCAGGGCATTCTACCACGGGTGACAAAGTCAGACTCTATCTCAAAAACAAGGGAAAAAAAAGAACCTCTGTAAGTTGACCACCCAAGGGAACATAAGGAAATACTGTGGTGATACATGTGCATATATGAGGTCCATGTCAAAATCAGGTCAACTTAAGGAAGTAGTCAATGTAAGGAGGTGGTCAACTGTGGAGGTTCTACCATATGTCTTTTGTAGGCACAATCCTAGACCAGGACCAGGAAACTAAAGCAGATGTGATCTGTGACATTGCTTCAGTGGGAGTACATCGTTCCCTCCCTTTTTCTGGGAGTTCTCCACTCTTGCTAGGAATAGTTCCTGAAATGACATGATTGGTTATCTATAAGTCAGATACATTTGTCTATGTGAAGAGATTAGTCTTGTTTCATAGTTTCATAGAGTAGCTGACTATAGCCAAGTACTGAAACCAGAACATTCTTATTCTATTTATTTGAATAAGAGTGCAAGGCTTGGCTCGGCGCCTGTGGCTCAATGGGTTAAGGCGCCAGTCACGTACACCTGAGCTGGTGGGTTCGAATCCAGCCCAGGCCTGCCAAACAAAATGACGGCTGCAACCAAAAAATGACCGGGCGTTGTGGCGGGCGCCTGTAGTCCCAGCTACTTGGGAGGTGGAGGCAAGAGACTCGCTTGAGCCCAGGAATTGGAGTTTGCTGTGAGCTGTGATGCCACAGCACTCTATCCAGGGTGACAGCTTGAGGCTCTGTCTCAAAAAAAAAAAAAAAAAGAAAGGAAAAAGAAAAAGGTAGGGGAGGGGAACTGATGAAGCAAAGTGATTACACTCTAGTGAGGCCCGAGAAGCCTACCTTTCACATGAAATAAAGGAGTGAAGGAAGCACCAATTCTGCAGATGTCCCTGTGTAGACGGAAGAACGTCTGGTCCGTCTCGTCTCCAGTTCTGTCACCTGTAAGATAAACTTGTCATTCATTGTCAACGTGGAATCATGGAATCAAATAGGCTTTAGTACCAGGCATTAGACATAGGAACAGTTTGCAAGTCCCTGCTTATGAGAGGGTAGGAAGAAGTTTCCTCAACCAATGAAGTTTGGGCCAGTTCTTCAGAGGCCTGAGGTTTTGCATAAGGAGTTGGGGAGGGGGGTGGCCCTGAGACTTTGATTTCTTCTTACATCCCTCCTTCTTCTTCCAGATCTTTCAGAGAAAGCATTATACGAGTTGTTTCGGGTTTTTTTTCCCCAATAGAATTCCATGTCACTAGTGAGAGGTTAGGGACCGAAAACAAGATGTTATTCTGACACATGAATGAAAGGAAGCAGAGTCCAGGTTCTGTGTGGGTAACGTGGCCTTTATTCCCTGGGGTGTGAGCGGGCTGAGTTCAAAAAGGAAGTCAGCACGTGGGTTAAGGTGGGTGGGAATATAAGAGTTTGGAGGGGTAGGGATTGGTGCTCTCCGTCCTTCCTGGGCGGGGTGGTTCTATATGGGCGGGTCCCTACGCTCAACCCTATCTTTCCAGTCTGCTTAGTCTATTATAAGGAGGCGGACTGATGGGTATGGAATCTCTATGACGGCTTCCTGTGGTTAAGGGTTGGTGTGAGCTGCCTATACAGAAAGAAAGGAGGGGGAAAGGAGCCGTGTTTCCCCACTCTTGGGTCTTCAGTCTGAAGTGGTTGATATCCACGTGGGGCAAGGATATGAGTGGCTGTTTTTCACGTGACTGCCTGGTCAATGAATCGGGAGATGAGACACAGGATTATTGGTCCAAAACTGAGAATGAGAAAGATCATAATTACTGGCCCTAAAATAGAAAGTAGCCAGGAGTCAAATAAGGACCAGGGATTAGATGATTCAAGATCTGTTTGTTCTCAGAGTACTTTTACTTTTTATGTGATTATTCCTGACTGGTTTACAAAGAAGCAACATTCTTCTCCCCCCAAAATAGATGTGCCTCCTTTTTCTACTGTAGGTAAATGTAAGGCTTGACGATTTGGGAAAACTACTGCAGCTAAAGAATTAATTTGGGGGCAGCATCTGTGGCTCAGTGAGTAGAGTGCTGGCCTCATATACCGAGGGTGTTGGGTATATGAGCCAAGCTGCAACAAAAAAATAGCCGGACAGGTGCCTACTCAGGAGGCTAAGGCAAGAGAATCACCTAAGCCCAGGAGCTGAAGGTTGCTATGAGCTGTGATGCTAAACCACTCTACCGAGGGTGACAAAGTGAAACTCTGTCTCTAAAAAAAAGAAAGAATTAATTTAGGATTGTGGGTAACTACAGAGTCTGCTACCTTTTCCATGTCTTCATTAAGTTCTAGGCAGAGTTGGTGGTAAAAGTGGGTTGATGTACTAATGCCTGCAATGCCCGTGCCAAATCCAGCCACGATGCTTATTCCAAGGAACATAGGGAGGAAGATGTCTCTTTTTTGTCTTGGAATAGGGGGATGGATCAGGGCCTGAGTTAGGGAGGAGTCATTCACAAGAGAGACTTGGCGAGTGAGGAAAACTCGGGTGCAAAGACCAAAGTGGTGAGCGTACAGGCACCAATAGATGGAGTGGCTGCCCAGGAAAAATATTCCCAGAGGGGCACAGGAGGAAACAGATAAGGGAAAAATTAAGTTGAGGGAACAGAGATGAGGCTTTATAAAGCCTACAGAGACTCCAGTACTGGTTAGACTGAAGCAGGTTAAATTGGGGGAGGCTAGGTTTAGAAAATTCATCGTTACGGGGTGAACAGTGCTGTGTTATTTTCTGCCAGAAGAGTTATACGTGTTGGGTACGAGCATGGGATTGAAGGGAGGTTGGTGTAGGGGCAGCACCTGTGGCTCAGTCGGTCGGGCACTGGCCCCAGATACCGAGGGTGGCAGGTTCAAACCCGGCCTCAGCCGAACTGCAAAAGAGAAAAATAGCCGGGCTTTGTGGCGTGTGCCTGTAGTCCCAGCTACTCGGGAGGCTGAGGCAAGAGAATCGCTTGAGCCCAGGAGTTGGAGGTTGCTGTGAGCTGTGATGCCACGGCACTCTACCTAGGGCGATAAAGTGAAACTCTGTCTCTACAAAAAAAAAAAAAAGAAAGAAAAGATGTTGGTGTAGGGAAGGGCAGGTCCAGCCCTCTCCTGAGGGGGAGAGGAGAGGGGAAGAGTCAGGGGAGCTGAGAAGGAGGTGTTTAAAAGCCGGGGAATAAGAGAGCGTTGTAGG
>CAUYRH010002027.1:0-18617 GCA_963574655.1 Perodicticus potto
GTGTGGGATTGATGGTGGTGCCGAGGCATGAAAGGCTAGTATGAGCGAGAAAAGGAGAGCGCGTGCAGAGACTTGGTGGTGCATAAGGGATATTTTTTAACTTGGCGAGATGTGTCTCTCGATCCCGTGGCTTTGGTGAGAGCGTATGCAGAGAGCAATGATAGCAAATCATGTACGAATGTTTTTTGCATACATACATTGTCTTATTGACTTTTGCATTAACCCATCACGGGAAGCACAACAGGGAAGGAAGGACTTGCAGCAACCCTGTGTGACTGACCCAACGTCAGAGCACCAGGAAGGAGGGAGAGAGCGGGGTACAAGTCGAGCCTTCCTGCTGTTAACACCACCTTCTCCCCACAAACTCTGACATGCATATGCCCACCTATCTCCTAGAATTTGAAAGAAATACCAACTTAAGAGATTTGCAACAGCGAACAGGAATGACTAAGATGAGAAATGTTCTCAGCTCTGAAAGAGCCTCTCCCCCCTGCAGCCGTGAAGGCAGAAACCAGGGGCCATAAGCCTAAAGCAGTGTGTTTGGTTCCTGGCAGGTAATCTGTTGGGAGACTATCCCATAAAATTAGTGTTAGACTTCTCAAAAAGGAAGTGCGACTTTCACAGAAAAAATCTACTCCATTCGGGAGACAGGTCTAATAAAACCACAAAAGGATAACACATTCATACAACAAAAAATTAAATTCATCTGTCACAAACTGAAATCCCAAAGCCCTCTGGGCACGCAGCTGCTTTTCTAAGCTGAAATTTAACTCCAATGGAGAAAAAGGTCAACTTTTCTAAAAAGATTTCTTTTGCAAATGTCTTAAATAAAAATTCCTTTCACTCGTCTTTTTCCAGATTTAATGCCTCTCCTGGCCTTCCTTTCACTGAGGCCGCAGGCCTGGCTTCCTGCACTCTGCGCTGGGCAGGTGATGAACACAGAGATGAAAATGGCCACACCCTCCTTCAGGGGCTCACGCTGGGGAAGGGACAAGGATGTATCACAAGCTTCACAGCACAAAGAGCCTGGAGTACGTGGAGCACATCCCATGTCAGCCTGAGACTGAGGTCAGTCAACAACGTCGACTGTGGACACAGGCACCAGGACCTCCACACAGGTGGGCACACCTGCAGAGGGGCGGACACACACCTGCAGAAGGGCGGACACACACCGGTGTTGAGGCAGGGAAGGCCCCAAGCACAGAGGTCAGCATGAAACCTACAGAAATGCCCACACTTCAGGGAGGAAGGAGACGAGCACAGGATATCATAAGCCTCCAAAAGGAACAGAAACCTCCCAAGAATCCCTCCCCAAACACGGAAGGGATTTATGTACAGAGCACTCAACCTAACGTGTAGTTACCAGAGTACAGAGCCACAAGAGCGAGATGTCAAGGAAGAGACGGGGTCACCAGAAGCCTGACAGGCCATTCCCAGCTCTGTGGCTAATTCACCCTACGTCCTCGGTGAAGCCTTTTGGCTTCAGTGAGCCACGGGAAAATCATCTGAAAAAGAGAAGTGATGAAAACTGCCCTTTTTCACAGATCTGCTGAGAGAATAAACTAAGATAATGGATCTTAAAGTCCTTTACGAACTACAAAGCAAGTGTAAGTCATTTTTACCATTACTAACGTTGTAAAATTAAGGCCGGAGTTAGGAGCACAGCATTTTCCTGCTCTACTCCCAACCGAGAGAAATGAAGATGAGGCCAATGCATTCAGCAGCCCCCACATCAGGCTCAGGGGGACTCAGAGGCACATGAACTTCCCTCCAAGTGGTCAATAAATCCCTGAGAGTGAGCCAACCAACATAAAATACCATAGCCTCTTCGGATGAGCTTGCAGTCATCCCAGCTTGCAGCACAGCTGGGCCACAAAGAGGTTTCCTACCATTAGACTCAGGAGTTGGCTCTGGTACACTCCCACAGCATAGGTCAAAGGGCATCCAAATGTCATATGATGAGATTAAATGTCCCGTGTTTAACCCAGAGAAATCATACAAAGCTGAAATCCCTGAAAAACATATTCATAAAAAAATGTAACTTCTGCTTCGAGTCCTTCAACATAGCCTGTAATCGTTCAGCTCCCCTCTTCCCAGTCACTAATGCTGTGACTTTAATAAAGCTTTTACTAACGTGTAGAAAAATTAAAGGACTGTGCACCCCTCATAGCTGAAAGCTAAACAGAGACCGCCAGTACTTCTCCCTGAGCTCACGAAAGATGACCTTTAGCCAAAATTAGGCTGCAAAGTCCCTGTAAATGTAGATGAATGATTCCCAAATTACCGTGTTCTTTGTCCACTCCTAAGAAAAATGGATTGAAATGAGGAATCTCAAAGTCAGAACTAAAAACTGACTGACACCAACCCCTCTTTGTACAAATGACAGATCTAAACTCCATCTAATGAGAGAAAACAACTTGGTTCCATAACCTAATCCACCTAATCCTTGGCCCCAAACTCCCGCAACAATGCAGCAAGCATTGCACAGCTTAAGTCTTCCTGACCCGAAAACCCCAAATCCAAAATTCTTTGAGTACCAACTGATGTGCAAAGGAAATGCTCAGTGCAGCACCTTGGATTTCTGATTTTCAGATTAAGGATGTTTAACTGTTAAGTATAAAGCAAATATTCCAAGATAAAAATCCAAAATCCAAAACACTCCTCGTCCTAAGTATCTCGGATAAGGGATATTCAACCTGTATTTTCTTTTTCTAATGAAGGAAAGAAGAAAAATGAGGCCCACACAAAAGCCACTTGGTCCATACTAAAGCCACCTCAGATTTTACTTAGCACCTATTTAAAAGTAAGTGCTGCCCACAAAAACATAATAGCATACTATGTATGAGTGACTCGAACTGTGTTTTGATGTGCGGCCCCAGGTTCGCGACTCACAACCTTGCTCTGAGCTCCAAGTGCACAAAGGGGGTGCCCCTTTATCTTAAGACTCACCACATTCTCTTACGGCCATTTGTCCGTGTCAGTTCACCACACCACACTGACTGCACACTTATTCATAAAGGCCTGCCCAATGCGCCTAGCCTGTAAGACACTCAATAAATGATCACTACAATAAGTTATTAAAACATTTTAAACTTGCACTAACAAAATTCTAAGTTTTGCTAATGCAGATTTCATACCATGCAGCTTAAATCTCAACTCGTGGGTTTATCCAGTGTTCTGCTAGATCACCATTTGCTGAATTTTAGTAAGCACCTAGTGTGTGCTAGACACTGCCAACTGCTAGGGACCTAGTGGGGACAAGAGCACCACTCCTTATTCAAAAACAAGTTACATATGTACATCAAAACCACTTTGAGACATCATCTAACTCCAGTAAGATTAGCCCACATCACAAAATCTCAAAACTACACATGTTGGTGTGGATGTAGAGAGAAGGGAACGCTTCTGCACTGCTGGTGGGAATGCAAACTAATATGACCTTTTTTGGAAAGTAGTTTGGTGAACACTCAAGGAACTAAAAGTAGACCTACCGTTTGATCCTGCAATTCCTCTACTAGGTATATACCCAGATGAACAAAAATGATTTTACAACAAAGACATTTACAACAGAATGTTTATTGCAGCCCAATTCATAATAGCCAAGACTTGGAAACAGCCCAAGTGCGTATCCACCCATGAATGGATTAACAAATTGTGGTATATGTACACCATGGAATACTATGTAGCCACAAAAAAGATGGAGGCCTCACATCTTGTATGTTTACCTGGATGGAGCTGGAACATATTCTTCTTGGTAAAGTATCTCAAGAATGGGGGAAAAAGTATGCAATGTACTCAATACTACTATGAAATCAATATATAACCACCTACACATTCATATGAATGGCAAAACATAACTATAATCCAGAAAGTAGAAGGGAAGAGGAGAAAGAGGGGTGGGGAGGGGGGGATATGGGAGGAAGGAGGGTATTTGATGGGACCTCACCTAATGTGCGTGATACAATGGTACATTTCAAAACGATTAAGAAATGAGTATAATTGTGATGGATGTGTTACTTAGTTCAATGTAAACATTTCACATTGTATATCCAAGCAGTACCCCTGAACCCCATAAATGCGTCAATGTACAAAGTTATGATTTAATAAAAAATAAAAAATATATAATAAAAAGGAAAATGAAAAAAAAAACAAAAAACAAGTGATAGTCTAAAGAGAAATAGGAGGAAAATATCAACAGATTGATGAAAAATACTAAGAAAGCACAGGTTGCCACTGGGAAGCATTTAGCCTTGTCTGGATAGCACACAAATAACACAGTCTGAGAGCTTCCTACAGCATAAGATCATATCCCCCCAAACAGCTAATGAAGCTGCAATCAAATGATTCCCAGTACAGAAGTCACTGTAAAGGAATGCACAGCCACATGTTTAGTGCAGGAAATGAAACCAAAGAAACAAATAAAGGCCCAGGATTGTTCACCCACAGAGATTAAAATCAGCTCTTAGAGGGTAATGGTCCACTTACGAAATCCCTTGGCTACATTCAGTTGAAATTCAAGGTATTTAAGAGGTCACTATTTAAGGGTGAATTCACTCTACCAGTTAAGACTAAAGTCATCTGTGGTTCAAAGGCTAAAGAGATACCACCTGTGACAAATTATTAGCTCTTACTACGTACATGAAAAAAGGATGCTGATGTGATAATGGCAACTTTACTGAGCACTTACTATGTGCTAGGCACCAAGCTAAGCACTTTCCACACACATTTGCATTCAAACCTCAAAACAGCCCTGCAAGACAGTAATGCCTCTTGTCATCCCACTTCACAGGTGAAAGTCAGGTTTACACAAGCTTAAGCACTTGCCCAAAATGACACAGCTAGTTAGCAAAACCCAGGCAGCCTGACTAATGTTTATAAACTGCCCTGCATAGTACTGTTACGAACAAATGTTCAATAAATGCCTAGAGAGTCATACCCAGGAGAGTTTTCTGCCAATCAAACTAGACTCATGGTTCTGTATAATTAACCGCCCAGTCATTGGTCCATGAGGAAAAAGCAGAATGAGGAGAGATCAGAATAAAATGAACTGGTAAATATGCTTCACAGTAGATATCAGCAGGAGATGACATTTATGCACTTGCCATGTTTATTTGTGTAACATTCTTTTAATCACCCCGAAGTAGCCAAAGCCATTCTAAGCGGATGAAAACATAAGGTGCATCTATTACCTGGAACTCCAATTCACCTTGGACCAGTGGTTCTTCTCACCCTTCAGGATATACCCGTATCAGAACCATCTGGGGATTTTTTTTTTTTTAACTGGCTGCCTAGGTTCCATTCCTGCAGATTGTTTCAACAGGTCTCGAGTGAGCACACATGTTTTTTTCCAAGTCTCCCCCAGATGCAGCTAGGGTTGCAACCACTGTCCCAGATGCTCTCCCACTTGAGCTCAATTCAATAAACACTCATTGAGATTCTAAGCACTGGGGATCAGGTTGAGTAAGACAAGTCAGCTTCTAACTCCTCAAAAAGAGTTTAGAGTTCTCTCTGCTTTAAGGATAAAGAAACCAATATCAGAGATTTATCTCAGACCAAACTAAATAAACCCCCAGGTGAAAAAATAACACTCTGGTATAGGGTTCCATACAAAACAACTTCCTGTGCCTTCCCTGTCTGCAGCCTGGGGACTGACTCTCTCTGAGCCAGGAGAATTTGGAATGAGAGAAAAAGTCGAGTCTGAGCCATTTGGCACAGAAAAGTATTCTGCCAGAGAAGCGCACAGCCCCATTTTAGACTTACTGTTTTAGCAAGGATGGAAATAGGGGGAAATAGCACAATACAGAAAACAGCTCTGTGGGGAATCAGGTTCCAGGAGGCCAGTCCTGGCTCCGCCACCAGCTGGCCACAGCAGCTGTCCTCTCTGGCCTCCGCATGCATAACAGTTCAATGAGAGGCGTGAGCTGGAGAAACAGATCTTACTCCACACTCTAGAATCCAGCACACAAAGAAGTAAAATATATATATATAAATGATATAAAGAACCTTCTGCCATCAACCGGAGAAGTAACTGAAGTACCCCTTTCCCATTCTTCAGAAACCAAAAGTGAAAGCAGAAAATTCAGCAATCAGCACGTCTAACAGACTAATAAGGCACGCTAATTGTGTTCACAAGGGGGGGACATCAACAAAAGAGTCCTGTCAATTGTCACTCAGACCTTCCATCATTCACCCCACAGACAGCTGTAGTGAATACATTGTGCCAAACTCCACCTCTTCCACCTAATTCCAGCTTTCACCTACTGCAAGCCTGTTATATTATGTCTTATCTAATTACCATAGAAACCTTTGCTGTAAGCAATTAGGTTACAGATGAAAATAACCGAGGAGGTTAAGATAGTTATTTAACACATTAATTGTCATGTAAGTTGCACCTAACTTATGCTAGTTTTGAGGCCAGCACCTCATAAAGCATATATAACTCACACATCTCTGATTTATCTTGACCTAATAAAACACCATGGCCCCAAGGAAAAAAATTTTTTTTCTAGTGTGGCAGTCAATGTGTTAAAACACGGTCAGGCTGTGCTTTAGAGGCGTCCCACTCCGCGCCCTCTGCGCCTCCCTGTTCAGAAATCACTCCCACACCGGAGCGCAGCGCTGAGCAGTGGATTTTCTTCCTCTCAGTTTTTTCAGCCCCTTGGCTGACCCAGCATTCCCCAGAAAGCTATCAAGTCCTGGCACCACTGTCACTGGCTATTCTGGGCCCACAAAAGCCATAAACGTACTAGACTAACACAGTCCATCTGTCTCTAACAGATCTTTGACTTGTCATGCTGGTCACTTCTGTGAGCAGATGGGTTAAGAAAGACTTTGGCAAGTTACCATGAAATGACTCCTCTCCCCTCCTCCCTCAGAGCGCAGACTGACTAGCAAGCTGTGAGGACAGCTTTCTTCCCCACAACTCATTGCATTCCTGTCCCCACAGCACAGGGAGACAATCCCACCAAATATAGGCAGGAGAGAGCCTCCTTCTGCCCACAGCTGGCGGGGGGAAGGGGCCTCAGTGGGCACTTCTAACAGCATTAAGACAAAACCAAGGGCGGCAGGACTGGGCCTCGCTCACGCTCTAGGCATGTACAACACAGGCACCCATCAGTGTCATTAGGCTGAACAATGAATGTCTTTTTTGAAGTTTTCATGCAATCATTCCAGAAATGCTACTTAGACAGTTTCATTTCTCACACATACGTGATTCTGTACAGATTGAAAAGCACTTTCACTGGGCCTTTGCTCCTCCCGGCAGCCTTGTGTGACATGTTAAGTATGTTTCATTAACTCTGTTTTTAAAGAAAATGAAACCAAAACTTTTCCAAGGACATTGAACCAGTATTAGAATCTGAACATGAGTCCCTTTCATGATAACCAACCAATACTTCTGCCCGTATCCCACATGGTCCTACCAAGGCTCCTTACCTAATCTTAAAACATTGACAGTTTGGTTCCCTAAAAATGAGTAATAAAATTTCCAACAGAAAGCATACACTTATTTGGCAGGTTATATAGGATATCTTTTAAAAGTTAGTTTGTTTATGTTTTTTTTTTAATTTTTATTAAATCATAATTGTGTACATTGGTGCAATCATGGGGCACAATGTGCTGACTTTATATACAATCTGAAATATTTTCATTGAACTATTTAACATAGTTTATGTTTTAGAAAGATCATTCCAGTGGCCACAGGGAGGACGAAGTGCAGAAAGTATTCTGTATGAGGAATACATAGAGAAACAATTAAGTGGCTATTACAACAGTTCAAAATGCAGTGTGATGAGGTGTTAACCAGAGCTGTCCTGTAAGAATAGAGAAAAAAAATGCATGTGAAAGAAAAGTAAAATGAAGATGCATGAGACACAGGATGAAGGACAGAGAATGATGGTGGTATCTATTTAATAGTTTGAAAGAATGAATAAGGATGTCATTCTCGAGTACTAAGCAGCACCCACAAGACAGGTGTACCAGGGTTTGTGCAACCGTTCACTCATTAAAGGACACCAGGGCTATTTCCAATTTTGGACCTTCATGGAAAAAAGCTGTTATGAACATCATACACGTACAGATTTTTATGTGCGCATCAGTCTTCATTTCTATGGAATAAATGCCCACAAGAGCAACTGCTGAGTCACGTGGTTGCACATTTAGTTGTTTGTCTGTTTTTAGGTAGAGTTTTGTGTTTTGGGGTATTTTTTAGTAAGAAGTATTTTCATTGCATGGTTAGGTTTTTAAAAACTGCCAAACTGCTTTCCAGAATGGCTGTACCATCTTTCCTTCCCACCAGTAATGTATGAGTGATCCACTTTGTCTGGAACCTCACCAGCACTTAGTGTTGTCACTATTCTTTACTTTAGCCATTCTGGCAGATACATAGTAATATTTAACTGTGCTTTTAATTTGTATCTCCCCAACGGCTTATGATGTCAAACATCTTTTCATGGCTTAATTTTCTTATCTGAAATGTTTCTTTATGTCTTTTGCCTGTTTTCTAATTAGATGGTTTGATTTTATGATTGAATTTAGATAGTTCTTTAGGTATTATAGGTACTAGTCCTTTATCAGAAACATGGTTTGCAAATATTTTCTCCCAGTCTGTAGTTTCTCTTTTCATTCATTTAACAAAGTATTTAGTAGAGCAAAACTTGTTCATTTTGATAAAGCCCACGTTCAGTTTTTTGTCTATGGATGTCTAGGTAACCAGTATTTTTTAATGGAATAAAAAAATATGCTACAGACAGGTATTGTTTTGTGAATTTTAATTTTATTTAAATATAATTTTAATTATATACTGGACAATGGAAAATGTTCAGTCTGTATGGAAAGTTTAAATAACATATAACTCGAAGTATTCTTACCTGAAAATTCTGATTCCTACCTAAGATACCATATACTCTTTACATGGGCATCACAAATAAAGCCTGGACAACAAATAAAATGTGTAAGAAAAATAGTTAGCATGTTTGCTTATTAATGAGGGCTTATTTCCTACCTCCTGTGTTAAAAAAAGACATCATTGTAAATCTCCGTGACTGGATAATGAATGCCTAACATCTTACTTCTCTAATACAATAAAATACAAGGCTGAAATTTAAACACTCAAATATTTCACATTTCCTGAAGCCAGGGTAGTCTAATTCAAATCGATGTCTAGGGTCAATATCAAAGACACAAAAAACTAGCTACTTCATAGCCATTCCAACCTAAGTTCAGCCTTTTTTGAATTCACATAAAAAGTCCAGGGGTGGCACCTGTGGCTCAAGGAGTAGGGTGCCAGCCCCATATACTGGGAGTGGCAGGTTCAAGCCCGGCCCCAGCCAAAACTGCAAACAAACAAACAAACAAACAAAAACCACATAAGAAGTCCATATAAAAGGGTGCCAAAAGAATGTATACACATTTTAAGAAAGGAAAAACTGTATTTAAATTTTAATACTCAGCTCAGTGCCCATAGCTCAGTGGTTAGGGTGCCGGCCACATGCACCCGAGCTTGTGGGTTTGAACCCGGCCCAGGCTTGCTAAACAACAATTACAACTACAACAAAAAAATAGCCAGGCGTTGTGGTGGGCACCTGTAGTCCCAGCTACGTGGGAGGCTGAGGCAAGAGACTTGCTTAAGCCCAAGAATTTGAGGTTGCTGTGAGCTGTGACGCGATGGCACTCTACTGAGGGTGACATAGTGAGACTCTGTCTCAAAAAAAAAATAATTAAAAAATGATAATACTCAATATATACTGATGACAATAGATGAATACAAGTCATGCTTGACTTCTGCAGTTATAAGAGGTTTCCAAACTGGTTACCATCAGCATCCAGTCACTTCCTATAGACAGCAGGCTATGAGACAGCAGAGCCCTCACAGCCTGGGGAACAGTCAGAGAATGAACCCCCAACTGCTTCTCCTCCGCTCCCAAAACAGCCCTATTCCTTTCTTCATTCTCCCTCTGCCAGAAGTCATGAAGCCCTTTCTTTGTCTAGTTAACTATGCAGAGATCCTTGAGATCTTTCTCTTCTTTCTCCTTGTCATATGCTAACAAAGTTGAGTAGTAACCACTAAGTCACTTTGTTCTTCCTTTGTTTTGTTAACTATGCTGGGATCATCGTGATCTTTCCCTTCTTGCTTTTTGTCATATGTTAACAAAGTTGAGTAAAAAACATTAACAAGATGGTTTGTCTTTGTTAAAGCCATTTACATTTTCCTATTGTACTGTAAGAGCAAAACTTTGTCTTTTGTTTATGCTATTTCCCCGTATTGTCTATGCTACCTCCCCCGGACAACCCTGTGCAGATACTATAAAATAAAGCTGATTCTGTGCTTTGGTGCTGGTTGCAGCCATCAGCTCAGTCAGTCTTCCTGGTCCCATCCTTTGTTTCCATGTCTTCTCTTATGCTATATTTTCCTCATTCCCCACCAATTCCACTCTGGTTCGCTCCCCTTCGCCACGCTGGTTCGCCACAACTTCTAATTATGGACAACTACTGCTTGAGCAACAGTGACTGAAATATCCACTTGTATCGCTGCAGTTCCACGACACCATGCAGGTCAAACGTATCACAAATGTGTGCAGTAGTTAGGTGCGTGGGAGTTTCTGATGCACATTCACACCTCCACTGTCATCGTACTTCCACAATGCCCTTGAATTTCAAATACCACTCAAAATGGTCTTGCACTTGTCTCACAAACGTGGTTCCATCATTTTCTTTGACAATCCTGCTTGTTGCATGGCAATGCTAGCATTCATTTGATTAACACCATCTTAGCATCATTGCTACAGTATTTTAATGCAACATTGAAAAGTAATACTTTGACACCCCCAGTATTGACGGGGTACATCGAGATGATCCAACACAAAGTATAGTGATCAAACCAGGGTAATTCGCATATCCATCATCTCAAACATTTCCTTGTGCTGGGAACATTCACTATCTTATTTGTAGTTATTTGAAACTATATGTGATATACAACACACCACTAGAACTTATTCCTATCTAGCTGTAATTTTGCATTCTTTAATAAATCTCTCCCAATCCGCCTCTTCCCCCTACCCTTCCTAGCCTCTAGAGTCCTCTGTTTTCTACTTTTTAACTTCCATGACATCAACTACTTTGAGCTTCCACATATGAGTAAGATCATACAGTGTTTAACTTTCTGTTCCTGGTTTATTTCACGAATATTCCTCCAGTTCCATCCACGTAGCTGAGAATGACAGAATTCCATGCTTTTTATGGCTGAATAGCATTCCATGTGTATTTGTACCACACTTTCTCTATTCATTCAACTGTTGTTGGACACCCGGGTTAATTCCATATTTCGCTATTGTGAATACTGCTGCATTAAACATGCAGCCACAGGTGTCTTCCGACATGCTCACCCCCTCTCCTCTGGGCATACACTCAGGCGTGGGATTGCTGGATTACGGGTTAGCTCCATCTGTAGTTTAGATGAACCTCCACACTGTGTACTACTTCGTATTCCCGCCACCTCCGAATAAGAATTCCCTTCTCTCTGCGTCCTCATCCACACTTGTTATTTTTTGTCTTTTTAATAGAAGCCATCCTACCAGCAATGAGATTATATCTCACGGCAGTTTTGATTTGCATTTCCTGATGATTGGTGCCGTTGGGCATTTTTTCACATATTTGTGTATGTATGCCTTTTAAAGGAATGTCTGTCCAGGCTGGGGTGGTGGCTTGCACCTATAATCCTAGTACTGGGGAGGCTGAAGCAGGTGGATTGCCTGAGCTCAGGAACTCGACAACAGCTTAAGCAGGAGTGAGACCCTGTCTCTACTAAAAATGAAAAAGCTAGCTGGTCATGATGCCTATAGTCCTAGCTACTCGGAAGGCTGACGCAAAAGGATTGCTTGAGCCCAAGAATGATGCCATGGCACACTACGCAGGGCAACAGAGTGAGACTCTGTCTCAAAAAAAAAAAGAGAGAAGAAAGAAATGTCCGTCCAGCCTTTTGACAACCTTCAAAAGTCAAAAGGATTTAGATAACCTGTATGATTCAGAGATAATCTGTGTTTGAATCTACTCCACTACTTTCTAACCGTAACTGTAACTTTGGGATGTTGCACTAAACTTCCTCATCATTTACTAGGGATAAAAGCCACCTACCTCATCTGGCCAACCCTGAGAAGGATTAGAAAAGAGAACACATGTGAAGTCACCTCACAATGCCTGACACAATCAAGAAAAGCTGCTGTTGTAACTGACGCTAAGTAAAATCTTTCTCACTTTCCCAGGCCCACCTGACATATAATTAGCAAAGAATAACAAAGAAAACAAAAATAATTGCTTAATTTTTAATAAGAAATGTGTTTTTTTTTAAAGGGAGGGGGTAAGAGGAGAAACAAAAGGAGAAGGGAGAGGAGAGCAAGAGGAAGTCACAAACCCCAGAGGCCAGGGCCCACCACCGGGGCCCATCACCGTCCTTCTCCCCAGGCGGTCATCCATTCCTACCAGATGGGGAGGGGCCGCTCCCTGGCAGCTTCCACTTGGAAGACATCGCCAAAGGCATTCAGAAATCAGAAACACCTTGAGATGGGCAGTGTGGTTGGGTATGAGAGCTACAGACAACTTCCTCAAAGAAACCACAACTGAAAAGTGACCACATAGGAGGTATAAATAACTATAAATGCTTGGTGACCATAACTGATGGCATGCTGTCTGTACAGGAGACACATGTCCAAATAAAACTTGCCAAAGTAGGGCGGCGCCTGTGGCTCAATGGGGTAGGGCGCCGGCCCCATATGCTGGAGGTGGCGGGTTCAAAACCAAGCCCCTGCCAAAAACTGCAAAAAAAAAAACTTGCCAAAGTAGCAGAGAAAACATATAGCAGAAATGTAATGCTGAATGCCATGTGTACAAGCCAAGTCCAATGCCATTCAGTTACAGAAATATTTACAACCCAAGGACGGAGAAGCTCTACCACCTGATCATTACTTATTTCCACATTTCATAAAAGCTTTCCAATTGCACTGACATGTGTCCCAACCAACAAACCTCCAGTCCCTGCCCCTTATGGCCCAGCAGCAAAACCCCAAAACAAGTAAAAATTTTCCTCCAAACAGGAAACAGCCTGATCCATCTTAACCAACACCAAATCAACTTGCTATGAGATAGTCAATCACCAGCCTGTAGGCAAATCATTCTAGTCCCAGGGGACTCCCCGCCCTAGGAATGGGGGGGAAAGCATGCAGACCAGAGGGACATAGGCCTGGACTTTCCAGACCAATAACTCTGGACAGTCTAAAGGCAATTATGAGCCAGAGTAAAAACCAAAACCAAATAATCTCTGAAGAGTGTACATACAAGAACTAGACCAAGGACCTAACTCCAACGGAAACAATGCCATGAGGCTTGTCAGAGACCTCCTATCTGTGCACGCTGCTGCCCCAGCCTCCTCCTTGTACTACCAGGGGCCCAGCTGGCGCCTTTGTGGCACCCCCGCTGGACCTCTATCCCCAACACTTTCCAGGACAGCTCTAGGGACCACATTTGATACACTGAGTGGGCTCAGTATTTCCTAGAACTGTAAGTTGCTTGAATTTAACAAGAATTGTTTTAAATGTGTTAACTGTCAGGAATAGTGCTATTAGCACGAGCAAGTAGTTCAGCTTCTCTCTTATGACAGTTCTGCCACTTGTAAAATGTTAACAATTATCTGTGTTCACCCATAGGGTTGTTGTGAAAAATCTTAAGACCTAATTCATGTAACCTGCTTAGCACAGAGGCTCCAGCACACAGTGTTCCCCAGAGAAGGGAGTCGTCATTAGCTACCATTACCTAGCACGCCAGCAGCCAAAAGGAGTCTGTGAGATGTAAGTGTATCATCATCCCTGAATACTGCTGGGTAGTGGGGGTTGGAAGTTGCAGAATGCTGCGTATCAGGTATTCACTATTTTCTTTTTTAAAATGTACATATGTATTTGTATGTGCACTGGAAAAGATATGGAAAAAAATCCATCAAGTGTGAATAGTGGTGACCCCAAAAACAAAGAGAAAAAACATTCACTTTTGTTTTTTGTCCTTGATACTATTTGAACTATTTTCAATGAGCATTTACCTCTTTTGCAAAGTTTTTCAAAGGAATTTTTCTGGAGAAACAAGCAGGTGCATCCAGAAAGTAGAAACAGAAGATAAAATGGAATGAGCCTCAGTGTCAAGTCCAGGCTTGGCACGCACACTGAACACATCTCTCCACAGACCCAGAGCACCAGCCCTCAATCTATTCCCTTGGTCTGATGACCCAAGACTCAGAGATGGAAACTGTCTAAGCCATGAAATGCCTTTTTGCCTATTTCCTCCTCAGACCAGCTGAAAGGCAATATTGTTGAAGCCTTCCTATTTTAAATCTCTGAGGTTAATGGTCCAATGGTTTATATTAATTCTTATTAAATTTCAATGTGAAAAACTTCTTTCAGGGAACATAGACATCTAAAAAATCACCGACATATCCAATGTGACATTTAGTATCTCTAGTAGCAAGATGAGAAACTGACATTACAAATGGACAATGGCCCAGCTGTATATAAAGATAGAACTCAGATACATCCTGCAGCCACCTGCCAGGAAGCCACCCAGCCACACATCAGACTTGCAGAAAGGCAGGGAGCTACGGGGACGGCTCTGTCACAGTCAGCCCCAAATGCCAACTTAACTAATAACTGGCAGCTGCCCGAATTTCTGCCCCCTCATCAATCACATGGGAGGTGCCACTTGTGGTGAGCTGCCTCCACCGCCCCATGCAAGCAGCCCCCATCAGGGCTCACCTGAGCCTTCCTCTGCCCCAGCCCGATGCTCCCTTCCCTCTGTCTGCCTCCCAGACTGCCGGACGAGCACGCCCTGGCCGACGCCCGGCCACAGCAGCTCTGAGTTAGCAGCTTTCGCCTTCCTCTTTTGAATGATCTTCATTCCCACAAAGAATAAATCTTAAACTGGGGGCTTCTCTCCATACGGGCAGTCTGTATCATTCAGCCACCCGTGGCAGCTCCAGCATGGAAGGATCAGCATACCCCTCAGGCCCTCGTCCCACAAAACCTGTGCACTTGAGCTCCTCACCCACTCCCACAACCACGGGCTTAACCCCCATGTCACAGCACCTCAAGAGCTTTGAAGGGGAATCCCTGAATTCACCAACGAACATTTCTTGACTTGAAATCATGTGACTTTGAACTCTCTTAACATCTCTAAGCTTCTTTCTTCATCCTCAAGAAAATCATATTTACCTGCCAGATTGTATCAAGTGGAACGCCACAGGTACAATAGCTCACAGATAGATGCCAGCAACTGTAAGTTCCTTTTCCTTCCCATCTCACCCCTGGGAGGAACAAAATCTCTCAGGTAAAGGCCCACCTCCTACGCAGGCTTCAGCATTTTGTACTGGACAACACACAGTGGTACCCAGACCGAGGAGTGTTACCCTGACACAGGATACATTTGCGTTTGTCAACTTAGGTACGAGTGGCTTCTAACACCCGCATTACATGATCCATAACTAAGAAGTGGTTTTTCAGCTGGGTGCATTGACTCCAGCTTGCAATCCCAACACTGTAGGCAGCAAAGGCAGGAGAAATGCTTGAGGCCAGAAGTTCAAGAAGTGATTTTTCCACCCTATCCCATAATTCTGTTTTTAGTAGACTTAGATGTGCCATATCCTCTGACTCCCTAAGTCCTCTTTAGAATTAAAAAAAAAAACTTTAATCTGATACATTGTTATCAGCAGTAAAACAGAAAGGGTACCTATGAGTCAAAAGGGACTCTTGCCCTACCCCAACCTACCCTATCACACAAAAGGCTGTTCTGGAATATGTGGGCTGATTGTGAGAATGTTATTTGTATTCAGACAAACAAGGACAAAAACCTGCCCTGAGAAGTTGGAAATTGCATATTGGCCTCCAGGAAAGAAAGCTCCACACATCATCTGCCCCACTGAGAAGAGAAATCAATGAGGCAGCCAGATCCCAGGCCACTGATGGCTCTGTGTCTCTTTTCTGTAGTCGAGGTCACCTAGCACGGGTAAAGCTCTTCTTTCCCTGCCCAAATGGCCAAGGTCATAAATAGGCGGCCGCACGGCCTCTTCCCTTGGAGATGTCAGCCTAGCTAACTGCCTCTTTTCTGGCAAAATTTCTCTCTTTGACCTCTACCTTCCAAGAAGCTAAATCAGAGACTGGTGAATTAAAGCAGGCTTGAAAAGTCCCTCTGTTCAGTCCTCAGAGGTCCCAGCCAGGGTTTGGAACAAATCCAAGATGTAGGTTTAGGTTTAAAGGGGTAAAAAGCCTCATGTATTCCACTTTGGCAAAGCTCAATGAACTCCTGTTGGAGGCAAAGCCAAAAGTTTTGACATGTAATCTAGAATAATCCTTACAGCATTAAGGCCAGGCTGTCTGGATTCATATCCCAACTCCAATCCTTCCCACGGTGTGACCTTGGACAAAGTCTAGTCTCTCTGTGGCTCAGTTTCCTCACTATAAAACAATCCCAAGAATAGGGTTGCTCTAAAAATGAAATGAGTTATCACATAGAAAGCATTTAGAATAGCACCTGGCATATAGGGAGATCAATAAGTATGTACTGAATAAATGCATAATTGTTAGTGATTTTTAGATATATCCATCTATTCATATTGGTTTTACAATGCACAAAAACATTTAGAATAAATACCAACTACTAACAATGGTTACCTCTAGAGAAGGGGGAATGCAAATTTCAGTTTTTTACCCTCCATGCATATTCCTGCATCACCTGAAATATTTAAGCCAACACATATATACAAATTTTCTCCCGAACAGGTATGTGGACAATGTGATTTGACTCCAAAATCTTCAGATCATGGCAGAATTGTTCTGAGAAGGTAAAGTTTGAAAAATCAAAAGTCCTTCTCCAGTCTAAGTACTCTGTCTGAATGGATTATTTATTAATGTGTTCTTTTATTTACAAGTAACTGGAGTTATTCTAGTTATCTTTAATGTTATTGACTTCTACCTAAACTCCATAGAAGTCAAAGTAAATATTCTTTCTGATTAAAAACATGACTTTTTTTTTTTTTGAAGCTTTCTATATGGCCCATCATATGGTTGACTTTGGTTAATAGCTCACACACAGAAGAACCAAAGTGAATTTGCCAATTTCATATATGCTATTCTCTCTCTTTATACATTATATCAAGATAATCTTGTCCTAGGGGACTTATTGTCTGTCTGTCCTATCATATTGAGAGAACTAGGTTAACTGAAAGTCTCCCTCTAGACAACTGTGGACTTAATATTTCAATTATTTTCCTATATATCTGAAGCTATGTTAAAGGCTGCAAACACATTTAGGATTGTCATATATTTAACTGATGATATGCATGTGATCAGACTGGTGCCTGGACATCTGGCATCACAAAATAGTGCTCCTTATTTCTAGTAAAGCTCCACCTCTTCAAGTCTTCATTACAAGATATTAGAAGAATTACACCAACTTACTTTTGCTAACATTTGCATGCTATATAAAATTCTGTAACCTAATCATATGTACCCTAATATTAACATGAAACTTTTTTAAAAGTCTAAACTTTGTTAAATAAACTCTGTCATTTTAAATGACCTATATTACACAGAGTGAATACAGATACTCCAACTCTTTCCTTACTGTCACAATAAACATTTTTCAGTTAACTGTACAGTTACTTGACAAACCAGGGCACAGAGTAACAAAGCTGGTACAAGGACCCAAGTCCTGCTCCCCACTCTGGGAAGTGCAATGCTATTTCACCACATTTCTCAACCAGCTCCTTTAGCTAAATGTAAACTGCTACCAATACCACTATAACCTGGTGACCTGAGCTCTCCGTTTTAGACAACTCAATGAGTCAGGGAAAAAAACAGTCTCTGGCTGTACCTAGACAGTTCAAATCACACTTTAATTGATATTAAAATGTCACCCTTTTCTAAGTTCTTTCGATTCTGCCACACGTACCAGTTTGCTTCCTGAGTTAAACCCATTGTTATACCAGTGATGTTCACAGCATGCCTTGCCCCACACAAAACATATTCACTGTCTCATTCTATGTGTCTGCCTTTCTGCAGTGGGCACAGCGTTTCCTGTCTTACAGGAGAGGCTCAGAGGTTCAAACAACTTCTAAGATTCTGCACGGTGACCATCAGTGGCAGAGCCAGTGTGCCCGGCCAGGTCTGGCCAGGCCTGTTGATAACGGACAGATCAGCTCCAAGGCAGAGACTTCAGGAATCTTTCCATTATGGCACAAGGGACCATCCGCTCTAGGGAGGCCTTTTGTTTCCTTAGGGCAGGGGTCCTCAAACTACAGCCCGCGGGCCACATGCAGCCTGCCGAGGACATTTATCTGGCCCACCAGGTGTTTTTGCCTCCGCTGCCTGCCCTGTTTAGCAGCGGACTCATCCCGGGCCTGCAAAATCTGTTAGCAGAAAAACCATTGGTTGCATTCTCAAACAAATAATGTGTGGATTCACTGGAAAAGTTGCAAAAGGAGTTCCAATTTAGATTTAAAGAGCTTCATCTCCATGAACAGGACATACAGCTTTTCCATAACCCATTTTCTACTGACATTGAAAATGTAGAGGTCAGTCCCTGAAGTCGCC
>CAUYRH010002032.1:0-18545 GCA_963574655.1 Perodicticus potto
CACATACAATCGGAGATATTTTTATCAACCTGATTGATATAACATTCATGATATTTTCTCATTTACTATGTGAAAACATTTTTGATCCGTATTTAGAAGTTTTCTCCTGACCCTTCAAATATGCACCACAAGTGTGATCTCGCCCTTTAGCCCAGTGATTTTCAACCGGCGTGTTGAGGCACACTGGTGGGCTGTAAGAGGATCTTAGGCGTGCTGCCAAAACTTTTAAAGATCATTAATTAAATTATTTTTGAAAGAAGGTCAAAACACAGTAAGTATTTTTTACTCTTTTTTATCAACATAATTTAAGTGTGTCACTGAAGTTTAACTATAGGTTCAAGTGTTTGGGAGAGACAAAAAAGGTTGGCAAACACTGTTCTAGTCCCTTATCTATCCATTCTGTACACAGCAGTAGCTCATAAACTGCCTCTACAGCATTTCTTTTCATTATTTTATTCTTTTTGTCTTGCAACATTTCAATGGCAAATGAATAAAGTTAATTTCCAAACTTGCAAAGAAGTATCTCATGGACCTAACCCCCCACCTTCTTAACTTTACCTCCTATCACTCACCAGGGACCCTTTGCTGCAACTTTGGAACTTCACTACAATTATTTACTGGGCACATCTTTACCTATCTCACCTGTATATCTTCACTCAAATTAGTTGGCTCACTTTTCTTGCGTTTTCATTTATCTTTTCACAACCAAATCTGGCCCCAAATTTTTGGTAAAAATTTCCAGGCCACCCCAAGCAGCAGGATTGTCTTCCTAGATTCCTTTGGCATTTAGGGTAACCCCATGAATTTATGCAATATTTTTCATTCTTTACCAAATGTCCTATGTAAATCTTGCAACAACCCTATAAAGCAAGCATTGTAAATATCTACATTATCTAGATCAGCGGTTCTCCACTTGTGGGTCATGACCCCTTTGTAACAATGAAAATACATCCTGCATATCAGATATTTACATTACGATTCAGAACAGTAAAAAAATTACAGTTATGAAGTAGCAAAAAAAAGACTTATGGTTGGGGGTCACCACAACATGAGGAACTGTATTAAAGGGTCGTGGCATTAGGAGGCATTAGGAAGGTTGAGAACCGCTGATCTAGATGAAGACAAAGCTATTCAGAGATGTGCGGTGACTTATCCAAGCTCACATAGCTGGAATGCAGCAGAAACCATATTCAAGCTCTTCCTTCGGATTCAACGTCAGATTCGTATTTGACACATACTATCAAGTCTTACGTTGGGCGTGAGGTAATCACTTTCATCATTTCTTTCTGTCTTCCATATTAGATGATAAGCACATTGAAAGGAACATTCCCCAGGGCATCCTAGCACATGAGAAGAAACTTCCAGGAAAATCTGATAAATTCTAAGAGTAGGTCAATCCCTCCCCCCATTTAAGAAGCCTCAGTGATACCTTTCTCTCTCTTATGTCCAATATGTAGATTATAGACTCACAACTGATAATATGACAATATATCTGAGCTGTTATTTCATTTCTTGACCTAGCTCCCTTCTAAGTGAATTGCAGATTTCTTGAGGATATGTACCTCTGATTAATAAAATGAAATCTACTAAATGTTGGCCATGAGTTGTATGAGTAAAAAGTGAGGACAAAATATATTTCTAAAACTCATCTGAAATGAAGAATTATCAGGGACGCTTGCTAAAAACATGGCTATCTAAGATTCCAATTCAGTGCTTCCTTAATTGTGTTTCTCTACTCCTGACTTTTATTGAACACAAGGGTCCCAGACAACTTACTACAGAACAACGTGGCAAATGACATCCACTAACGGCTCAGCAACAGCCCACGATGTTTGTTTACCGCTCATTTGTTTGGGCCTGAGTGCTGTGGTTGTGACTCACAGCACATGCAAAATCCTTCCCGGCTTCTACTAGAGGACTCAGGATTTCAGCATTTTATGGTGTCTCAGAGAGTTTCTACATCTAAGATCTGGAAGTCACACAAATAGGACATCTTCAAGGAGAATTATTTAAATAGCCACAGGATCTCATGAGGGCAGAAAGCCTTCCTGCGTTAGAACTGAATTAAGAAGGTACTTACGGGCTCTCCCCGAGGTCCGTCCTGCCCCGGAGCACCAGGGGATCCTGCTTCTCCCTTTTCATAATTTGATAAAAAGAAACAGAAAATTCCATTTTTATGTCTGCTTGCTAAAAATAACAGTATATATTATAACATGACATATCAAACCACATTCAATATAAGCAGAAAATTAAAAATTCTTTTGGATCACTGACATTAACGCTGCCTGACATCAAATAACCTTCAGACATTCATAAAATGGCTACATAAACGTTAACACTTAGATCTAATGGCAGATAATTGAGTTATAAAACAACTACAGTACACTATAGCCATTCTTATGAGAATAGGGCACTCTTCAAAATAAGTGTGATCCACATTCTTTATCAGTCCTTTCCATGTTTATTTTGATTATCATTTTGACTTTAATACTTATCATTCTGTTGGACCTAATTGGACCTTACCTTCTAAGAGTTACATTTGAAACTCAAAATAAAACTTTCATTAGGAATGAAATTCCTTATAGGTTATTGGTCAAAATTATCTGGAGCTTTAATTTAGTGTAAAGCTATTTAAAATAAACATCTAAAAGGTATACTTGAGGTAGCTTTTAAAATTATAATAGTTTTTAGTTATATATACCTTTGAATTACTATACTCAAATTATATAAACACCTTATTTTACATTCTTGTTTTGGGATGCTAAAATTTTTTGCCACTGAATCAATTGCTGGTGTACACAAAAGCATCTGACACCCTACCTACTAAGACAACAATTAGCTGAATATACACTAAAATATGTACTATCTGAACATTAATACAGCTATTAAATTACTCGAACAAAATAACATGGGTAACACAAGGAAGAAACTATTGAAACACTCTCAAGTATTTAGATTTTTTGAAACCTAACAGGCATTAAGTTCCCTGAGTTTGTTTCTGTCCAGCAAAGTATTCCAGCCTAACAAGCAAGTTTTCTGCAAGCAATTAGACCAGGCTTGTTTCATACTAGAAAGAACATTTTATCCTAGATGAGAACAACAGAGTAAGTAAAACAAAAGCAGTTTTCTTATAAATGTCTCAAATACATACATGAGATGAAATAAGTTTAAGGGGGAAAGAGTCTCAGAATAAAAGCACTGAAGCATATTCCACTGCTATCATCTATAGTTTCACCTTCTAATGAATTTCCAGAAATGGTAGAAAATGAAGCATAGAAAATTCTATATTGCAAACGTAACCAGCACTAAAAAATCACTCATATCATTTTATATAAAAATGATTCTCCCATTTACATGAATTCCTGCATTTCATCAGCACACTGGAATAGCATCTAAAGCCAAGTATTTCATCTGTTTCAGTTTTATTTACACACACTCGATGACAGTTGAGGCTAGGAAGAGCAAAAAACAATGCTTTCTTATAAATTAACCAAAGGAGAAGACGGGAAGGTTCTCCTGAGCCAGTGGTTTTGTACAGAAACGCTCATTAAAATGTCAGACAAAGCAAAAATGTATGTTGTGTCCAATTATTTTGAAAGGTACAGTTTCAAAATCCTAAACAACTCAAGACAAGGGAAAAGTTAGGCCCTAAATATTAGAAAATAATTCAGTATCTTTATCTGAACTCAATGCATCTATCAACAGGTAAGAGAAAACTTCCACATCTGTGGTTCTCAAACATGGGCCTCACCCTGTAGATGAGCTTCTTTACTTCACATGGGAACTTCTTCAAAATGCAAAATTTCAGGCTCTACTCCAGCCTATTGAATCAGAAGTTTGGGGATGGGGCTCAGAAGTTTGTTTTCTAACAAGTCACCCGCTGATTCTGAGGTAGCCATTTGCGAACCAGGGAACTGCCCTCAAGTATTATAATACGTGACTTAAGCAAATCTGCATATAAGATGGGGGGGGCGGGGAATGCAGTTGCCAAACGATAGAAACAACTAATTTGGAAATGCATGACTACCTTGGTCTGTTAAAAAATCTCTTCTTTTGGGTGGCACCTGTGGCTCAAAGGAGTAGGGCACCAGCCCCATATACCAGAGGTGAGGAGTTCAAACCTGGCCTCTGGCCAAAAACTCCAAAAAAAAAAAAAATCTCTCCTTTTACTTCTCTGCCCAATGCCCTAGTCTTATTTTATTCTAAGTAGCAGGAGTTTTTGTGGGTTGTTTTTTTTTTTAAGTAACCATCAGTTAAGTTTATCAATAATGAAGATCCAAAATTATTTCAGAATTTAATTTATTCTTATTCTTCCTACTTTTGAAGACAGCTAATCAGAATGATATAGAACTTAATGAGGAAAATAATCACCCATTCTTTATCACCTACAGCAGTGATTCTTAAACTTTAGCTGCACTGGAATCACCTGAAGAGTCTTTTAACTGAACCCCATCTCAGAGTTCTTGATTCAGAAGGTCTAGGGTAGATCCCCCAAGTTGGGACCACACTTTGGGAACTACTGCTGTAGCCCAGATCGCAAGATGGAAACTTACAGACCCTCTCTGCTCCCTGCTCCTATGAATTGCAACATCATTGTATAAATTTATTCTTGGGTTTTTTGTTTTCTTTTTTTTTGCGGTTTTTGACCAGGGCTGGGTTTGAACCCGCCACCTCTGGCATATGGGACCGGTGCCCTACTCCTTTGAGCCACAGGTGCAGCCCATAACTTTACCCTTAATAATACATTTTAGGATGGCCATGTTGTTCAGCAGGTGACTTGTATACATAAGCATTTTTTCTGATTTGCATGTTCTTTACAGACAGGAAACATAATTTACATGCATTTTTTTATCACCTGCAAACTTACTATTATGCCAAACATAAGGTAAGACTGTACATACAATTCTTTACAACCATTGAAACATATCAAGGAAAGTGTTACAGAATATTTATTCTTATGTGCTCAATTTCAAGTGGATAAGAGAACTAGTAAAAATATTTATAAATAAGGCTCTATCATTTGCTGTTCAGAGATTATTCAAGACAGTTATAATAAGAGGATGCTTCATAATATTTATCTAGGAATATGCTCTTCATTCTTTTAATAATGGATTTTAATAATTTTCCATCAGGAGATGAAAGAATAATTTCTGCTTGGCCATTTTCCCTAAAATAATCAAATGTAATATACAATACAACTAGCCTGTTAAATTCAATATTATAACTAATATTTAACTTGATCACTTGATCATTTCCATAACTTAGGGAATCTAGTACAGGTCAGTTTCTTTGGCTTTTGGAAAACATGGCTCCACCTCAGATTTATAATTTTGCTATATATTAATTTTCTTCTTGATGCAAACCATTGAAAAAATGTCATGCTCGGCATTATTCCTCAATCCAGTTTCTATAGCTAACATCAAAAATGATTTATTCCACCAAAAAACAGCTATTCAAAAAAAAAAAGAAAACTTAACCAAAAACAGACATTTGAAACTTGCATTGCATGTGTATTTCCTTTCATGCTGTGGGCTTTGGTATTTACCCACAAAAAATAAAAGCATGGAAAGTAACTTAGTTTGCCATCATACCAAGCCATGAAATCAGGTGGAAGGTATGGTTTACTGTTCATAAAAATATAATTTAATTTTGAGGAAGAGCCTTACTTTGTTCATAAGGAAACACTTTATTTTACATAGTTTATTCTTAGTTTGTAAAAAATCTCTAGCATGTCAGAGGACATATTAAAGATGTAAGACTAGGAATCTTCTCCTGTTTACCAAACAGATGGGACCTCTGCAAGGCATTTTGCACAGAGAGGAGCACACAAAGTAGGTCTAGAATCCTCACTCTGTCATAGAACTAACTGTAAACATTTAGATAAATCCTTTATTTTCTCTGAAACTGATACTATGTATAAAATGCCATTTATACTCTCAACTTTGGCCAAGTGCAGTGGCACACACCTGTAATCCCAGTACTTTGGTGGGGTGAGGCAGAAGGATTGCTTGAGCCCAGGAATTCAAGGCTATCATGAGCTATGATCATGCCATTGCACTCTAGCCTGGGCAAGAGAGACACAATGTCTTCCAAAAAAGTACCCTCAACTTCATAGATTATTTTTATTTTTTTTTTTTTAGGAAAATAAGTGCCTTTGTGAAAGTGTCCTACCCAACTCTAGGTTCAAAAGGAGAGATCCATGGCCAATAAGGAGTTCAGGTTTTAACAATTCTTTGTTCATGATGTGTTTTAGGCTGTGTTATTTTCAAGTCATATGTTATTTTTAGATTTGAACTGTTATGTTGGTTATTATAATTTTGGAAAAACGTATATTTTTATAATAGGGTCAATCCATACTTTAATCTAGCAAAAATATCATTAAAAGCAGAGGTTCGATAGTTTCATCATTATTTTCTATATTTTGAAAAGATTATTTGGGTTTAAAAATGACTGCTTAATAAGCTGGTAAAAAGCATTTTCACTGATTATTAAATTATGTTTATCTGAACTTAGACAAGTTATTTAATCTAGTTCTTAATTTACTCATCTGTAAAAGCATAAATTTTCACCACATTATAACTCATAAGGACATGAGATTAGTGAAAAATGCATGTAAAGTGCTGTAAGAAGACCCAAGTGTATGGTATCCAATGAATTATGTCTTTTCTCATAATCCATCCCCTCCTATCTTCATACTCATCTTAAATAACATGCTTCATCACTTCCACCACTCTCTACCTATAATTCTTACCCCTTTGCTTCACTGTGCATCCACTGTACTGCGTCATACAAATTCCAATACTGAGTAAACCAGACTAAAATCCACCTCCGACCTATGCTTACTTCCTAAGTATGTGGGCAAATAATACTGTCATAATCATGCAGATAAAGTCCAGCTTCACATGAACTTCAATGGTGCTTCTATATTTCCTACGTCTCCTCTCTGCCACGTTTTTCCCATACAAAGTTTCTGCTATATCAAAAGTTGTCCAATCAACATAAACTGTCTTTTTCTCTCCCTTCAACAGGTGACAATTCCCACATTCTTAGAAAACAACAGAAGATATTCTACCACCAAACCAACACGCTTACCTGCACTTGCACCAATCCATTCCTCTTTGTATCACAGTAAAGAGGCGTCCCTCATCCAACCTAAGATCATCGCTTTTAGCCCTTATCTTCCCATTCCTTCTCCTCCCTGCAAACGAGATGGAGCTCTTTATCTGGATCTAACTGCTTCCAAAATATTCCTTGGATGTGACACAGGAATCTTAAATGAACACATGGTATTTCTTACTAAACCACCTCCCCAGCAGAAAACATTCCAAATCTCATTGATTAAAGAAACAGCTAACTTCATTATACATAAAAGTGGCGAGGCTCTAGAACTGAGAAGCCTACTCAGCCATCCAAACTTTTACACCCCTACCTATTATTACAGGTCTAAATATACATCAGATATTTCAGACTTAAAAAGAATTGACAGACAATATCCAAACAAGACTATAAGAGAAAAAATAAAAACTAAGAACCAAAATATTGCCACAAATTTTCCTCACACAAAACTCAACATGATGTAGAAGAAAACTGCAACAAAATACTTTAACCTAAATTAACAAACATTATGTAACCATTTTAGCCTGTTTAAAAACCACAGAAATTGGGTGGTGCCTGTGGCTGAAAGGGGTAGGGTGCCGGCCCCATATGCTGGAGGTGGAGGGTTCAAAGCCAGCCCCAGCCAAAAAACTGCAAAAAAAGAAAAAATAAATACAGTCTATTAAAAAAAAAACACAGACATTAAAAACTCAGAATCAAAACGAGAGAAGGGACAATAAAAAGTAAGTTAATTAAATTAACTTACTTGGTGAGTTAATTAAATTAACTCAAGAAAAGAAATAAAATAGACAAAGTCATCTCACTCATGATCATTATGGTAGTTAAATTACTAGAACAAATAAATATAGCCAGTAAAAAAAAATGAAATTTTTAAATTCATTAAAGGATCAGAAAATGACAGAGGTAGAAGACAAAGAAATCTCAAAGTATCTGTAATTGGAATCCTTGAGCTATGAGTCAAAACAGCATAATAGAATTTCTATTTAATACTATAATCCAAAAGAATGTTCTAGAATTAAAAGAATGCCTGAATCTACCTTTCAACAATTTTTTCAGATAACTGATATTCTTAATTCTGAGACATTACATGTGCTATGAGACTTTAAATGTAAAGGTATTTTTAACCTTTGTCTTCCATACAAAAAGAAAAAGCCAGAAAAACACATTAAAAACTACGAATGCAGGGAGAACTATATTCACAACTCCTTCATAGCAAACACATTAGAGGAGAGTTTTCATTAACACAAATGATGATTATGGAATATTGGTGAAGGGACTGGTAACAAATATTGAGTATATTTAATTACAGATCTGATCTCACACAAAGGTGGAAAAAGAATGGAAAAATAGTTCATAAATATGATTTGACCAAGTAGAAGTTATACGATTAAACAAGAGGAAATGGATAAAGGGGAAATAGAAGAAATTCATAGATAACGGTATAATTTAAATTTAACATAACAAATAGTTGATTTCTAAGCAACACAAAGGGAGGCTAAAAGGATTCTGAAGTGTATATGGGGTATCTTTAACCCCATATAAAGATTAACAAAGATATCAGTATAAAGACCACTAAAACAAAAACATAAATCTTCCTAAATACCAAAAAAAATTAAAAGGAAAGAAAAGACAATAGACCACATTGAGAAAGAAGCATAGTAAATATAGTATAATATACAAAGTATTAACATAAGTATTATCATAAGTATCATCAAAAGTATTATGATAGAGATAAGAACAATCCTATGACTCAATGAATAAAAATACAGTATATTAAGAGAAATATTTTAATTGCTTTCAAAAGCAAAGACCAAATATATATTTGATGCAAGAGAGCTAAAATTGTTTCAAAAAGCTAAAGCTAAACAATAGAATAATGGGCAAAGGTACAGTAAACACATAAAAATAATTAGAAAGGAAAGGGATGATCCTAATATAAGACAATGTAAAATATAAGCTAAATATTATAAAAGGAGACAAATATTATATTTTATAATGCAAAAGCTACAATTCAAAGTAAAGATGCAGTAGTTATGAAAATCTATGCAACAAATAACACAGAAACAACACTCATAAGACAGAAAATTAAATAATAGAAAAAATGAACTAATAATAGGATGCTAATATACAACTCTGTGTTAAAGACAAGCCAAAGATTAAACATACATAATATCTAAATAAGATATTCACTAAGGGAGATCTTATGAATGTATACTGAATTTTACATTCTAAAAATACAGATTTACCTTCTCATATGCACAGGACACATTCCTGAAAATCAAACATATAATAAGTCAAAGAAAAAAATTCAATACTGCACAGCTCCATCTCCATGCTCCCTACACTGCTAGAATCACTCCCCATACACAAGCATGGCTCCTTCTCTGCAGTCCCCATGCAGCAGTCTGACCCTATGGCCCAACCCATGCAGCTCTTGCCCTGCCTCCAGGCCACAGCTCTAACTCTAAGACTCCTTTTGCACCCAGGACCAAGGCTCCACCCCTGAGGCTTCATAACAGCTTTTGGGATCATAGCTCCACCCTTCTGAAGTGCCAGTGCTGCCCCTTAAAACCAAAGTTTTTCCCCTGTGGCTCCAGTGCTCCTATCAGACTTGTGATTCTGCCCCCAAGGTTCCAGTGTTATGCCTGGACCCCAGGACTCCAGCCCCAAGTCTCCACCACTGCTGCTGGGACTGGAGAACCACCCTGAAGTCCAATGTTCTGCTGGTAACACCTCCAGCCTCAAATTACCATTACACTTTGAGCTGGTTCAAGCAAATAAGCACAGCCTAGACACCCATCACCACTGCCTAGATAGCATCACCCAGCTGCCACTGTCTCCTCTGCAGGAATACCCCATGTTAGAGCAAGCAACCTCCCACAACACCAGCTTCCATAGGGAGGGTCTCACCCAACTGCTAGTTGACTCTCACCCAACTCCTAATTGAACTTTCAGCAATAAACTGGAACCCTGCACGAAAGTCATTCAGACACAGCTTTAACTGAGACAATCACAGGACAAAACAGGACAATTGCATTATAGGCTCACAGTATACTTGTCCCTAAGATACATACCTATTAATCTGCCTAAAGTAAAAATGAAGAAGTTCTATAAGCAGCAAGACAAAAGCAACAACTAACCTATAAAGGAAAACCCATCAAGCTAACGCACACTTATCAGTGGAGAGTTTACAAGCCACAAAGGATTTGGGCCCCATTTTCTGTCTTCTTAAACAGAAAAACTGCCAGCTAAGAATCTTGTATCCACCAAAACCAAGTCTCATAAATAATAGAGAAATAAAGACTTTTACAGGCACAAATACTAAAGAAATTTCTTACCTAGTTTACAGAAAATACTCAGAAGTGAATCACACATGGATCAGTGCAATAGATAATCACCAGTGTAAAATCACTCACAAGGTAAGTTAACAGCTCATATAAAACAATAGCACAAGAGGGGAAAACAAAGCAATAAGTTACTATTTAACATGAAGAACAGAATAGCATCCAACATATCAATATTAACACTCAACATAAACAGTCTGAAGGCCTCACTCAAAAGACAGAATGGCCTAACAGATTTAAAAAACACAACCTGGCTCAGCACCCATATCACAGTGGTTACAGTGCTGGCCACATACCCTGAGAGTGGCGAGTTCGATCCCGGTCCAGGACAGCTAAACAACAATGACAACTGCAACAAAAAATAGCCAGGCATTGTGGCGGGTGCCTGTAGTCCCAGCTACTTGGGAGGCTGAGGCAAGAGAATCTCTTGAGCCCAAGAGTTTGAGGTTGCTGTGAGCCTCGGAACTCTACCACATAATCAGGTTCTGTCTCAAAACACACACACACACACACACACACACACAACCTAAGGATAGAATGTCTACAAGAAATACATCTAAACCACAAGGACTCACACAGAGTCAAAGTGAAGTAATGGAAACATATTCTGTGCAAACAGAAATCAAAAGAGAGCAGGTGTAGTCATTGAACTCATAGTAAATAAATTTTAAATCAACAATGGTAAAAAAAGAGAAAGAGGGTCACATACAAGGGTAAAGGAAGCAATTGAAAAAGAAGACATAACAATCCTAATTATGCACTCAACACAGGAGTTCCCAGATTTATAAAGCAAAACCTACTAGATCTAAGCAAAGAGATAAATGTAGCTTCATTCTTGCTTGGGACTTCAACACGCCACTGACAAGGCTGGACAGATCATAAAAGCAGAAAATCAATCAAGAAAAAAACTAGACTCTAGAACCAATGGACCTAACAGATATTTACAGAATAATCTACCAAATTACTGCATATATGTTCTTCCAATCAGCATATGGAACATTCGTCATATATTAGATCAGAAAACATGTCTCAATACATTCAAAAAAAACTGAAATCATACCACATCTTCTCAAACCACAGTTAAATAAAACTAGAAATCAACTCCAAAAGAAACACTCAAATTTACTCAAAATCAGGGAAATTAAACAAGCTGCTGTTGAACAATGTTTGGGTCAGTGATGATATGTGCATTAAGATGGAAATTAAAAGATTCCTCCAACTGAAAGAGGAAGGGGACACAAGCTACCAAAAATCCATAGGATTCATAAATCCTCCCTCAACTCATTCTTTGAAGTTAACAATCACCTTGACGTCAAACAAGAAAGGATACAATAAGAAAAAGAAAACTATAGGCCAATATCCCTTATGAATATAGATATAAAAATCCTCAACAAAATACTAGCAAAGTGAATTCAACAGTCCACCAAAAATAACTCACCAAAACCAAGTAGGTTTCATCCCAGGGACACAGGATGGTTCAACATAAGTAATCCACATTGGGAAAGAGGTAGGATATCCTTATTTGCCAATGAAATAATCATTTCATCATTGATGGATCAGCCTTTCATAATAAAAATCCTCAACAAACGAGGCTGGAAGGAACATATCTCAAAATTACAAGTCATATATGATAAACCCATAGCCAACATCACACTGAATGGGGAAAAGTTGAAAGCTTTCCCTCTAAGAACTGAAAGAAGACAAGGGTGCCCACTGCCATCACTTCTATTCAACATAGTATTAGAAGTCCAAGCCAGAGCAATCAGGCAAGAGGAAAAAACAATGAGAATTCACATTGGGAAAGAGGTCTAATATCCTTCTTTGCTGATGAAATGATTATTTCATCATTGATGAATCAGCAAATGATCTACCGAAAGACTCCTAGAAATAATAAAGAAATCCACTAACGTCTCAGGTTACCAAACCAATTCACAAGCAACAATAGCATTTCCACACACCAAAAGCAAAGAACTGAAAGTCAAACCAAAGACTTAGAACCATTCACAATAGCTACAAAGAAAATAAAATGCCTAGGAACGTACTTAACCAACAAGGTAAAAATTCTTTGCAGGGAGAACTGTGAAACAATGATGAAAAAAATCACAGATGACCTAAACAAATGGAAAAAATATCTCATGCTCACAGATTGGTAGAATCAATCCTATTAAAATGTCCATGCTTCCCAATGTGATTTATAGATTCAATACACTATCAAAATGCCAATGTCATCTTTCATAGATCTAGAAAAAATTATTCCATGCTTCATTGGGAATCAAAAACAACCCCAAATTGCCAAGCAGGCTTACACAAAACGAACAAATCTAGAGGCATCACATTACCAGACTTCAAATGATACTACAAGGCTACAATAACCAAAACAGCATAGTATTGGTATAAAAGTAGAGACAAAAATCAAAGGAACGGAGTAGAGAATGAGGATATAAAACCATCTACCTACAACCAAGTGATCTTTGACAAAGCAGACAACATACACTGGGGAAAGAAAGCCCTATTTATTAAATGGTACTGGGAGAATTGGATAGCCATGTGCAGAAGGCTGAAACAGGATCACAATCACCATTAACAAAAATTAATTAAAGATGGATAAAATATTTCAATTTAGGGCATGAAACCATAAAAGGTCCAGAAGAAAACATAGGATAAACTCTTCTAGACATTGGCCTAGGCAACGAATCTATGACTAAGACCTCAAAACCAATTAACATAATAATATAAACAAATGGGACTTGATCAAATTATCATAAAAAGTTTCTGCACAGTGAAGGAAATAATCAACAGAGTGAATAGACAATCTACAGAATGGAAGAAAGTATTCATAAAGTATCCATCCAATACAGGGCTATTATTCATAATCTATGAAGCACTCAAACAGATCAATAAGAAAAACAACATAATTCCATTAAAAAAGTGGGGAAAAGACACAATAGAAGTTTTTCAAAATAAGATTAATAGCTATCAAACATATAAAAAATTGCTCAACTTAACTAGTCATCAGGAAAATTCAGCATAAAGCCACCACAAGATATCACCTTGCCCTTGCTAGGATGGTCTTTCATAAAAAAATTGAAAAACAATATATGCTGGTGTGGATACAGAGAGAAAAGAATACTCATACACTGTAGGCAGACCTGCAAATTAGGACAACCTCTATGGAAAATAGTATGGTAATTCCTAAAAGAAATAAATATAGACTTACCATTCAATCCAGACTCTCACTACTGGGTATCTACTCAAAGTAAAAGAAGTTCTTTTATCAAAAAGACACCTACACTTGAATATTTATTGCAGCACAATTCAGAATTCACAATTGTAAAGACATGGAATCTAAGTACCTATCAATTCATGAATGGATTAACAAAATGTGGTAAATATATACACCCTACAGTACTTCTCAGCCATAAAAAGGAATGAAATAATGTCTTTTCAGCAATTTGGATGGAGTTGGAGACGATTATCATAAGTGAAGAAGCTCAGCCAAGGAAAAACAACCACCACATGTACTCCCTAATAATTTGGAACTAATCGATTGGCATCTGTGAGTACAAAAAAGTAAAAATCATTGGAAATTGAAAGGGGCAAGAGGAGAAAAGGGAGGCTTAAAAACCTACCTATTAGGCCCAATAAAAACTATGTGAGTAATAGGCACACTAGTAGCTCTGACTTACGCATTATAAAGTATATCCATGTAACAAAAATATGTGTACCCCCTTAATATTTTAAAACAAAGAAAAAAACTTTGCATTAACAAAAAGGCAAGAGGGCAAGAGAAGAGAGTAAGCACAACCATGCGATACATTACAAGCCTTTGCTCACATCACATTCAAGAACATCCCAGTAGCCAGGCAAGTCACAGGGCCAAGACCCTATCAGGGTAGGGGAACCTGCGGCCTTAAGGAAACTTGCAACTTCCTGGTCCTTAAGTATGGTCTTTTGACTGAATCCAAATTTTACATAACAAATCCTTCTATTAAAAGGGGTACAGCAGAGAAAGGTAATCTTTTCTTCCTTCCTTTAGAGCCTAAAAAAGGCACAATCTTGAAATTAGAAGGCTGCAGGTTCCCCACCCTCAGGGGTGGGCAATAATTCATTCTCCAATGCCTGTGATATTGGAAACTATCATTGAAGTATACTCCCCCCTCTCTGATCAGTTGAGGAGATCATCCTTTTGATCTAGCTATAACCTCTGATAAGAGAAATACCTCTTAGCACATTGTGGGCCAAAATAAGACAAAGGACCTCTGGTTTAGTAAATAAGCCCTTTTAAGAGTCAGTAGTTTGATGATGCAATTACTGAGATTGCTGAGCAGAGGGGAAAGGAGTCCTGGAGCCAGGCCTTAAAATCCAGGCCATGGCAGAACAGACTAGGAATTTTTACCATCTAATTTCTACCCCAGCATCTAAATTAGTTAAACTATTGGTTTCCCACAAATTCTCAATGACTTTTGGGCCATTTTCTTAAAAACCATCAATGTAACTGATGCTTCTGGTTTCAAACAATACACTAAATGAAAAACATAGACAACTTTGAAAATGTGACCATTTTTCTAGGAAATCACTCTCCTTGGCTGTCAATCAGCAATACTTAAACTACTCTACATTTTTGTGTTGAGATTAGGAGACAGAAGCTGGCAATAGCTGATCCTATAAACATGAATGTGGGTAAAAGTCCTTCTTCTATGGTCATTTAACAGAATGCAGATCTTCAGAGAATGACCCTTTTTATTCTAGCTTCATACCCTCATCTACTACTGTCTGAAGGGCTAGAAGTTAAGAATTCTTTCTCACTCTTGGTATATCTCAGGGAACCCTAAAAATATCCAGGTGAGAATAGTTCCCCTGCTTGGTTGAGTTTCTGAGAATCTTACTGGAAGGCAGAATAGCTCATGGGTTAGGAGCCTGAGCTCTGGGGTCTGCAGATGACTTTAATCTTGGCTGAAAACTGGGTAGGTGTAAGACCCTGTGAAGGTTGTGAAGATTGCTTAACCATGGTGGTGGTCACAGATGTTCAGTTCCCCTCTCTTCCTGGTACCCAGAGAACTGAACTCCCAGCTCCTTTGTGACTGGGTGGTGCTATCTGACTTGCTCTGGCCAAAGAATTGTGAGTACTCATATCATATGTAACTTTGGGGCTGTACCATTTAATATCCAGTGAGACACTCTCCAGAATTCTCTCTGATCCTTCTGGTACAGTGACCAGCAATATTCAAGCTGGTGACTGCTCCATCAGCCCAGCCTCCAGAGTCACTATGATTACCAGCATCCCACTGTTGATCTGTGCTAGACATGTAGCATGAGAGAGAGAAATAAACATGGTTGTGCTAAGACACCCCCCCAAACAAAAAGAAAAGAAAAGAAAAAAGAAAATATTCAATCAAACTTATAAAGAAGAAATTATACAAACAGCATTCTCTAATACAGTGTAATAATACCAGAAATTTGCAACAGAAACAAAAGAAAGCCCTTTCAACCAAACCAAAACAAAACAACATAACTTTTCAAACAACTCTTATGAAAAATATAAATAAAAGCCAAAAATTACAAAATATCTAAGAAATAATGTTATATAAAATATTGCACATTAAAATACAATTGAAGCAAAGATCAGAAAATATTTATAATTTAACTACTTATAGTAAAGCCAGCATTAAAAATGAAAACAAGTAAATTCAATTCTCAATTGTAAAAGGTAGAAAAAAATGTAGGAAAAGAGAACAAAGACAGGTAATAAAGTATAAAACAGAAAAATGAACTCGATAATCAAATTACATTGTTGGATCTGTGAAAAAACCAACATGCTAGAGAAACTGTAAGTGTACATATTTAAGCAAAAACAAAGTAGAGTGTAAGCACAAGTATTCAAAGTAAGAAATGAGAAAGAAAGGATAATCATTATAATGGAGAAAACTGTTGGAAAATCATGAGAGGAATTTGCACAATTTTATACAAATCACTTGAAAAATCCAGATGAAATGCTAATTTCCTAGAAAAATGAATTTTACTGTTATTTACCCTATGAGACTAATTACCATGTAAGAAATAAGAGAAAGTTGTCCAAGAAAACAAAAGCACCAGGCCCTTATGACAGAGGGGAAGATAAAGATAAAACCTAGCATATAACCTGATTTCACTTATATCAATAAGAAACCATCATTATAAAACATATAATATCGGAAATGAAATATAGGCTATTGCTACAAAACCTACAGACATTAAAATGACAAGAATAAGGCAATTATTATAAACAAACTATGTGAGTAAATTTGAAAATTAAAGAAAATTGATAAATTCCTTGAAAGACGCAAATTACCAAAACTTACTCAAGAAGAATGAGAAAATATACAAAGCTGTGATTTAGAAAGGGAATTTAATTAATAAATAAAGTTTTCCTTATACATACCACACACCTACAAAGCCCAGGCCCAGATGGCATCACTGGTGATTCTAGCCAACACATAAATAAGAAAAGCCAGCACACTTTCATGCTTTAAAAAAAAAACAATCAACAAACAAGGCATAAATGAAACATATCTCAGACTTATATAAAGGCCATGTATGACAAACCCCCAGCCAACATCATACTGAATGGGGAGAAGGTGAAAGCTTTCCCCCTAAGAACCAGAACATGACAAGGATGTCTACTGTGACCACATCACTTCAACACCGGTGATGGGAGTCCAGAAAGAGCAGTCAGGCAAGAGAAGGAAATTAAGGGTATCCAAATGGGGAACGAAGAGGTCAAACTGTTGCTCTTCACTGATAATGTGATTTTTTTATCTAGACAATCCCAAAGATTCTACCAAGAGTCTCCTCTAACTGATAAATAAAGAAGAAAAGACACCAATCTTACACAAATTCTTTTAAAAAATAGAAGCCAGTATTACCTTTATACCAAAGCCAGACAAAAATATCACAAGAAAACTACTAACAAATATTCTTCATGAACATAGAAATGGACAAAGGTCTATCAGTTTTATTAAATGAAATGTTTGCAATTGAATTCAGAAATATATAAAAAGAATACTATAAGGTGACCTATGAGAGTTTATCTCAATAAAGCATAGGAAAATCAATTAATATTATATAACTTTGAGAAAATATGAGAGGAAAGCCATGTAATCAACTCAATAAATGCAGAAACAATTTTTTTTTATAAAATCCAACACCTAATTATGACTTTAAAAATAATTCTCAGAAAGGAGGAAAAAGAGAGAAAGGAACAGAAAAGAATGACAGCTCTAGTAATGGCACTCCAACAAATGAGCAACTTTCAGGGGCAGAGGGAAACCAGAGGAGCTAAAAACAAGTGCTTCCAATGTGGTCAGACTGGCCACTTAAGAAAAGACTGTCCCCAGCAGCACCACTGGCTGGGCAAGCCACTGGCCCCTGTCCAGAATGCAAGGATGACCACTGGAGGGTGGCCTGTCCCCAGAGGTGAAGGCCTCCTGGGACAGTGACCCCATCAGAGGCCAAACTGGACTGAGGGTGCCTGGGGCAAATTCTCATGGCTCCAGCTTGTGTCACCACCCCTCAAGAGCCCCAGGTCTGCCTTGTAGTGGAGCACCAGGAGAGAAAATTTCTTTTGGACACTGGAGCAATCTTTTCTGTACTTCTCTCTAACCCTGGTCTTTTATCTCCCAAATCCATAACTATACAGGGGGTGTCTGGAAAGTCGGTTACCAAATTTTTCTCCCAGCCTCTAAGCTGCAATTGGGATGACTTGCTGTTCTCTCATGCCTCCCTAATCATGCCTGAAAGTACTGCTCCCCTTTGGGGGAGGGGCATGCTAACTAAAACAGGAACTTTTCCCTCCTGGAGATCTAGTCATGATCAAAACTCTCCCCTCTAATTCACCTTCCCTAACCCCAACTTGGGAAGTCCCTTTACTGTTATCTTGTCTTCTTCTACAGTTGTTAAAGTTATAGTAGTCAATTCCTGCATACACCATTCATGAGTAAAATCCCGGAACCCTCCATCTTCTACGGAGGCAGACAATGAAAACAGCCAACCACAGACCACCTACACTTGTGAGCCAAAAGAAAGTTTGACGTTATTATTTAGGAAACA